>CAVNVB010000071.1:0-17500 GCA_963691665.1 Clepsis dumicolana
GAACTGTAACGCCCGATCGCTCGGGGAGGTTTCCAACATCGCACCCCAACCTAACCTAACCTAACCTAACCTAACCTAACCTAACCTAACCTAACCTAACCTAACCTAACCTAACCTAACCTAACCTAACCTAACCTAACCTAACCTAACCTAACCTAACCTAACCTAACCTAACCTAACCTAACCTAACCTAACCTAACCTAACCTAACCTAACCTAACCTAACCTAACCTAACCTAACCTAACCTAACCTAACCTAACCTAACCTAACCTAACCTAACCTAACCTAACCTAACCTAACCTAACCTAACCTAACCTAACCTAACCTAACCTAACCTAACCTAACCTAACCTAACCTAACCTAACCTAACCTAACCTAACCTAACCTAACCTAACCTAACCTAACCTAACCTAACCTAACCTAACCTAACCTAACCTAACCTAACCTAACCTAACCTAACCTAACCTAACCTAACCTAACCTAACCTAACCTAACCTAACCTAACCTAACCTAACCTAACCTAACCTAACCTAACCTAACCTAACCTAACCTAACCTAACCTAACCTAACCTAACCTAACCTAACCTAACCTAACCTAACCTAACCTAACCTAACCTAACCTAACCTAACCTAACCTAACCTAACCTAACCTAACCTAACCTAACCTAACCTAACCTAACCTAACCTAACCTAACCTAACCTAACCTAACCTAACCTAACCTAACCTAACCTAACCTAACCTAACCTAACCTAACCTAACCTAACCTAACCTAACCTAACCTAACCTAACCTAACCTAACCTAACCTAACCTAACCTAACCTAACCTAACCTAACCTAACCTAACCTAACCTAACCTAACCTAACCTAACCTAACCTAACCTAACCTAACCTAACCTAACCTAACCTAACCTAACCTAACCTAACCTAACCTAACCTAACCTAACCTAACCTAACCTAACCTAACCTAACCTTTTTTTTTTTTTTTTTTTTGCGGTAGGAAAATGCATTACGCATACCCCCGCACCGTGGGGACGGTGCGGGCGGTTATGTGGGACTCTCCTCCCCACCCCCCCCCAGAATGGAGGAAGGAAGGGAGGCCTACCCACTAAAAACCTACCGGTATTCCCTCTTTGCCGTTTAGCGGGTGTCCTGGGAGAACGAGTTTACGACCAGGGCACCCGCCGGCCGCCCCAGCCTTAGCCGGGGCTCCCGCGCCAAAAGAGGGGGGGGTCGGGAACACGAGACCCCCCCCTAGACGTGTGGGCCAGTATGCGCTAGCAAGGGATCCCCATCCCTCGCCAGCCTGGCACCACTAGGGGATGGCAGCGGCGAATTGTCGCCGCCGCCTTCCCGTCCGTCTGCGCCGGAGCGGGTGCGCAAGAGGATCGTTCTCGCGCTCCCGCTCCTTCTCCTCCTTCTGCGACATCACGTCCTCGCAGAAGGAGGCGACGGCCTCCCAGGACCTCTCGCTCTCCAGCATAGCGTGCACGACGCTAGGTAGCGAGAGGTCGCCGCCGATCGCCGTCACCAGAGTGCGGCGCTGCCGCGACCAGGCGCTGCACACCTCGAGGGTGTGCTGCGCCGTGTCCTCGTTGGCGCCGCACTCATGGCACGACGCCGTCTCCTCCCTTCCGGCAACCTTGTGAAGGTACCGTCCGAAACAGCCGTGTCCGGACAGCACCTGCACAAGGCGGAAGGTAAGGGGACCGTGTCCCCTCCGACACCAGTCATGAAGCACCGGGCGGATGGCTTGGACTGTTCGGAGGCCAAATTCGGCCTCCCCAAGCTCATCGACCCAGCGCTCCATGACCTCCTCTCTCTGGGCCTCCTTGGCCCGGGCCAGCTCTTCAGGAGCGAGGGAGTCTCCCCGCTCCCCCCTCGCCACCTTCGCCCGGTAGGCGTCGGCGAGCACCCTTGCCTCGATCTCCCAGGGGGGAGATCCGGCAAGCGCTCCAGCCGCTGCCCAGCCTACCGTGCGGTATGCCCGGGCCATCCTCACCGCCATAACCCTCTGGGGTCTCCGAAGGAGGGCCTTGGTGGTGGCGGTGAGGGCATCCGCCCATATGGGGGCCCCGTACAGGGCCATACTCTTTATGACCCCTGCAAACAGTCGTCTGCAGGGGGCATTCGGCCCGCCCTGGTTAGGCAGGAGCCGCCCCAAGGCTCCTGCCGCGCCGACTAGTCGGGGGGCTAGTTTGCGGAAGTGCTCCGCAAACTCCCATTTGCCGTCGAGGTAAAGGCCCAGATACTTTATCTGGGCCTTTACCTCGACGGCCTCCCCGTTCACCCGCAGGGTGGCCCCCCGCGGTACCCTCCACCTTGGCCCTCTGAAGCAGAGGGCCTCGGTTTTCGGGAGGGACACCCTTAGGCCCAGCGCCTCGACGCGCCGGACCACCAGGGAGGCTCCCACCTCCGCCCTCCTCGCCACCTCCTCGTAGGTGGTGCCCCGGACAGCGATGAGCGTGTCATCTGCGTAGCAGATGACCGCCATCCGGGGCAGCACCCTCCCGCGGATGGCCCAGTCGTAGCCGACGTTCCAAAGTAGGGGCCCTAGCACGGACCCCTGTGGAACGCCGCTGGCTACATTCCTGGCCATCCGCACACCCCCCCTCCCCATGTAGAGCACTACCCGACCCGTCAGGTAGTGCCCTACAGCCCTCCGGAGGTAGAGGGGCACCCCGTGGTAACGGAGTGCCTCCTCTATCACTCCGAAGGGGAGGGACCCGAAGGCGTTGGCGATATCGAGAGATATCGCCATGGCCCCCTGGCCCCTCCTGGCCGCATCTTCGCAGAACCCCTTCAGGGCGGATAGGGCGTCCATCGTGGATCGCCCTACCCGGAACCCGAACTGGTTCCCCGCAAGATCCGGCCCTTCGCTCGTCAGGTGGTGGTTGATCCGGGAAGCTATAATCCTCTCGAGGAGCTTCCCGGTTTCGTCCAGCATGACGAGCGGCCGGTGCCCGGACGGAGAGTCCGCCGGTCTTCCCTCCTTGCGCAGGAGGACCAAGCGGCCCTCCTTCCACGCCTGGGGAAACTGCCCGGTGGCCAGACAGCTGTCGAAGAGGCCACCGAGTCGGTCCCCAAGGTGCTTCAAAGCGATATGAAGCACCTTTCCGGGCACCCCGTCCGGCCCCGGTGCCTTCTTGCACCCCCGGAGCCGGCTCACCACTCGGACCATTTCTTCCCCCGTCACCGGGGGAATGTCCGGCGGCACCTCGGGCTCCTCGCGCGGTGGGGCCATGCGCGGCGGCTCGAAGGCCGACGCCGAGGGAAATAGTCCCTCGACTACCGCGCTGAGAAGCGCCGGCTCGAACTCTTCCGTGGGGGGGGCCACCTTGAGTTTCGCCCGTACCATACGGTACGGGCGCCCCCACGGGTCCTCGTCGAGGGTGGCCAAGAACGCCCCGAACGCAGCGTCCTTGGCCTGGGCGATGGCCGCCTTGAAGGCGGCCTTCGCCTCCCGCAGCTCGGCGTAGCGCCGCTCCTCCTCCCCCGGCATCCGGGTCCGCCGTCGGCGGCACCGGGAGAAAGCCCGGCGGGCGGCGTCGCTGGTGGCTCGCAGGTCCGCAAGGTCCTGCGACCACCAGTATATGCCCGGCCTGGGCGCGAACTTCCGCGCCCTAGGCATGGCCGCCTCGCAGACGGCCGTCAGGTCCTGCCGAAACCTGACGGCCCTCTCGTCGACCCCCATGGTGTTAGGGGGGTCGACACTCCACGCCTGGACCAGTGCAGCCTCTTCTGCCTGGTCCCTATCGAGGCGGGAGACGGCCCACTTAGGGAAGTCTCCGCCCCGCCCACCCACCACCCGGGCCAGAGGCCCGTGGGGCGCCCTGGAGACCCTGAACCTTATGTAGAGGTGGTCCGACAGGGTCTCCACCTCCTCAAGGACACGCCAATCACCTATGCAGGCGCCGATGGAGGGGGTAGCGAACGTTACGTCCACTACTGACCCCCCCTGCCATCGGACGCAGGTGTTGGCGGTTCCCTGGTTCTGCGGGGCTAGGCCGATCATGATGGCCCAGTCCCGCAAGAGCGCCCCTCTTCGATCCGTGATGGAGGATCCCCACGCCGTGCACTTGGCGTTGAGGTCCCCCATCAGGATCACTTGAGCCGGTAGTGCCCTCTGCACTACCGACCCCAGGCCCGCCAAGTACCTCTCGAACTCGAGGACGGGCCTGTTTGGGGAGAAGTAAACGCCAACGATGACTACTTCTCCCCACATTGCCGCCACATAGCCCGCGCCCCTCTCTTTAGGAGAGAGGCGCTGGGGGCTAGTGGCCGGCACCACCACTCCCACCGAGCCCTCGGTATCCCCAGCCCAGTTTTGCTGGGGGGGGATGAGGTAGGGCTCGGTGACCACCGCAACGGCAATTCTCCACTCCGCGAGGACCTGCATTAGCAGATCCTGTGCACGCGCAGAGTGGTTGGCGTTCGTCAGGAGGAATTCGCTATGCAGGTGTACTGGCATTTAGGACACCTGCATAGAGAGTTCCTCCCTGGCCGTCGGGCCACGATTTTGGGGGGCCCTGGTCAGTGGGGCCTTACCCTTTATCGTCGGGGGGATACAATTCGATCCCCCCATCCGGTGCCCATGTGGGCGCCCCGCCTGTGCGCACACCGCGCACTTGGCGGCCACTTCGCACGTGGCCGCCATGTGGCCCTCCTTGCCACACCGGAAGCACTTCGAGCCGTGCTCCGCTTCCGATGGGCAAAGAGCCCTGGTGTGGCCCAGCGCCATGCACTTGAAACAGCGCATGGGCAGGGCCTCCACCGGCTTTATAGTGGCCATCGACCACCCGACGGCCACCTTTCCAGCGGCAACGGCGACTTTCGCCGCCGTCGCTGGGCACTTAATCAGGACCGAGCCCTGGCTCCACGGGCCCGTCCTGATTGCGCCGACCTTGACCTGGTCGGGGGAACAGCCCCCGGCCCTCGCCACTGCGGCAGCGATCTCTTCGCTGCCAGCCGTCTCGTCCAGGCCCGAGATTTTGAGGTCCGCCAGCTTGGTGGGCCTAGCGACCTCGACCTGGCTTCCGACCACCTCCTGGAGCCTGGAAGCGAGGCGGTCCGCAGTGGTCTGCGGGGTCTCGCCCCCCACCTCCATCATTCTGGAGCCAGTCATGGTACTGCGTACCTTGACTGACTCCAGCCCGAAGTCTGTCAGCTTTATGGAGGCTCTGGCTTTCGCCATCACCTCCACAAAGCTGGTTTGCCCCTCCCGCAGTGTCAGCACTATTGCTGCTGTGCGGGGGGCGACGATTTTAACCGCCTTGGGTTTCGCCGCAGGCGGCTTGGCGCGAGATGCTGTTGGGGTCGACAAAGGCTGGGTGGGGGCTTTCCCCTTCTTTGCCTTGCGCCCCACCACCTGTGACCACGGCTGTGTCGCCGGCTCAGGAGCTGGCGCCTGACGCCAGCTCGGCCCAGCCGCCGGCTGGGTCGTTTGCTGCGCGCCAGGCTTCGCCCCCTGGTTTGGCCCTTGCTTGGGCCCCTTTTTGGTGGCCCCTGCGCCATCCTTGCCCGGGTGGGACGAGGGGGCGGGGGCGGCCGGCACCTTGCTGGGCTGTTGCCCAGCCCTCTTTGGCTGGGGCTTTGGGTCCCCAGTCTTGGCCGATATTTGGGGGCCCGAGCCATGGGCCAAGTTCGGCTGTGTCCGCGGGCGAGGAGGAGGCTCTTGGCGCCTATCAGCAGCCAGCGGCGGTCTGAGGACCTTCTCTGGAGGGAGGCGCGACTCCATGTCCTCCAAGCGGGCGTTTATCATCCCGCCCAGGGATGTGACAAGGTCGCGCCTCATCTCTTCCAGGACCTCTCTGAGGTCTGTCACAGGTCTGTCGGCGCTGCCGCCGCTGACCGCCTGCTTTGCGGCCGCATTGAGGCCCCGTTGGGAGTCCTCGAACGCCGTTTTAAACGCCCTCAACTCGGCGCGGACAATGCCCAACTCTCGTTGGAGCCGGGCATTGTCAGCGCGGAGGCGGCGTTGCTCCTCCGTCGGGGTAAGCGAGCGCATCCCTTCAACGGCAGTGATGACCTCCCTGGTGGCCGCGTTGATGTCCCCCCATACGGTACCTTTGATGGTACCGCATTTGGCCACCTGCTCCTTGATCACTGCCACGTTGAGCAGTGCAGCAGCGGCCAACGTTTCCGTCGTAGCTGAAGGGGGAGAGTCCGAATCCCCCTCCTCCGCCTGGGCGCACCGGTAGACCGGGCGGCTTGGGGATCCATCATCGGAGTCAAGTTCCGATGTGATCCCCGCTAGGCCTCTCTTGGCTGCCGCCAAGAAGTGGCTGTGTCCAGCCACAGCCGCCGTCGAGCGACCCCTGGTCGCCGTATTGGCTTTGGGTAGCGGAGCCACTGCCGCATCCCCAATCGCCCCAATCGGCCTCTTCCCTGCCGGGCTCCTCCTCGGCGGGGCGTTTAAGACCGCCTCTTTTAGTACATATGGACCTGTTTCCAGGTCCATGTCGGGGCAGTGAAAGCCCTCGGCCTCCGAATCGGACGCGTCCGAACACAGGACAGACAAGAAAGCCTTCTTCTCCGCCTGGCTAGCGGTGAACCGCTCAGCCATCACGAAGAATTAAGGCACAACAAACAAGAAAAGAAAACACGAAGACAGTGCTGAGCACCCCGAGATCCCCCCTACGCCCCCCGGGCCCTGGCGAAGTTCGCCGACGCAGACGGCCGCGACCAGACTCGGAAAACCGAGCTTAGCCACGGCAATCAGCCCCGAAAAACCCCAACAGCACCCACCCAGAGATTCCGAAATCCCCTCCCCCCTTTCGGAAAACCCCCCCTTTTTGCTCGGCGGAGCCGCACACCGCTTTCCCCCACAACCCACAACCCACGGCAACCCAACCCACCTCACTCCGTTAGGTGAACCGCGAACCGATGGATTACGGGAGGCCGCAGTGAACAATTCGGCCGACCAAAAACCCCGCAACGGGAGACGTCCCTTTGGCCAGATGGCCTAACGGACCCCCCAAACCCACCCCGAGAGGTTCCGAGGAGATTCCCCAGCCGCCTTTATAGCCGGGACTCCGACTATAATGCCGGCAGAACGGAGGATATCTCACTCGGCAACCACCCAAATCAGGTTCCAGCCGGATGACGGAAACCCGATTCCCCCCCCGGACCTTTTCACCAGGCTCAATACCCGGCTTGTCCTGCTAGATTTTGAGTAAACTCAAAATTTAGCAAAAACGGTCAAGCGCGAGTCGGCAAAAATTACCAACTTAAAAAAAGTGACAAAAAAGTTGGTAGTTTTTGCCCAATATCCACGTCCCTATTATAGATGGAGTGGCGCTTAGGGTGCCGTTAAGCGGCGCAAACTACCCTCTATACACTCCACAATAATTGGGACCCACTGACTCAACCCCCCCCCAGCAGCGAATTTTTGAAATTTTGACAAACTTAAAAATGGGAGTTTAGAGCGCCTATGCCGAAACTACGAGCAACGGGGTCTCCGCCCAATAACTCTAGAACGGTAAGTTCTAAAATTATGGGGCAAAGGGCGTTGGGTAGGTCAACTAAGGTGCTCTAAAACAAAAAGAAAAAATTTGGAAAAAACTAAACCGAAAATGATGAAACCCGATTTTCAAAGTGAAAATCGGGAATTGTGTTAAAAATTTTTCGACCGCAAAACCAGAAGGGTTTTGCAGCACGGATAAGAAAAAACGAAAAAAGGTGATCCAGTTAAGCTGGAAACACGGAAAAGGTGTCAGAATTTAAAGAATTTAAAGAGATTTCAAAAAGTCGCTGAAAAACCGCAAAAAGTTATTCCGTCGCAGAGAAATTTAAGGTTAAACACAAAGTCGCCCCGAAAATTTTCCTCAACCTAACCTAACCTAACCTAACCTAACCTAACCTAACCTAACCTAACCTAACCTAACCTAACCTAACCTAACCTAACCTAACCTAACCTAACCTAACCTAACCTAACCTAACCTAACCTAACCTAACCTAACCTAACCTAACCTAACCTAACCTAACCTAACCTAACCTAACCTAACCTAACCTAACCTAACCTAACCTAACCTAACCTAACCTAACCTAACCTAACCTAACCTAACCTAACCTAACCTAACCTAACCTAACCTAACCTAACCTAACCTAACCTAACCTAACCTAACCTAACCTAACCTAACCTAACCTAACCTAACCTAACCTAACCTAACCTAACCTAACCTAACCTAACCTAACCTAACCTAACCTAACCTAACCTAACCTAACCTAACCTAACCTAACCTAACCTAACCTAACCTAACCTAACCTAACCTAACCTAACCTAACCTAACCTAACCTAACCTAACCTAACCTAACCTAACCTAACCTAACCTAACCTAACCTAACCTAACCTAACCTAACCTAACCTAACCTAACCTAACCTAACCTAACCTAACCTAACCTAACCTAACCTAACCTAACCTAACCTAACCTAACCTAACCTAACCTAACCTAACCTAACCTAACCTAACCTAACCTAACCTAACCTAACCTAACCTAACCTAACCTAACCTAACCTAACCTAACCTAACCTAACCTAACCTAACCTTTTTTTTTTTTTTTTTTTTTTTTTTTTTGGCCTGGGGAAAATCCTTTATGGATGCCACCGGCATGGGGCGGCCGGTGGGTATGTGGGAGTCCCGCCCCAGAAGGGGGCGGTTTACCCACTAAAAACCCCAGGGTGTACCGCTTCGATGCCGTTTTGCTGCCTAGGCCGTGGGAAACTAAACCTTCCATAGCCGCGGCGGCAGCACGGCAGCTTGTCCAATGTGGACCAATCTGCAGGGGACCTTCTGTTCCCTGTCGCCACCACTGTGGACGCGCCGCGGACACTTGGCGCGTCCACCACCTCGAGGACCATTTTGGCAGGTGTTGGGCATCCCCGTGCCCTTCGCCCGCAGTTCTCAGGACGGTATTTGTCGGTTAAAATTTAACCTCCTCCGCCCAACTCGCCTGCGGCGCAGGGGCTGGGAGGACGGATCCTCCTCACGCTCCCTTTCCGCTCTCTCCTTCAGCGGCATCACCTCCTCGCAAAACTCGGCCACCGCTGCCCATGATCTTTCGCTGTCGGTCATGGTTTTAAACACGGCCGACAGCGAAAGATCGCTTCCAATGACCGCTGCGAGGCGGGACCGCTGCTCCGTGAAGGCGGGACACACCTGCAGCGTGTGCTGCGCCGTGTCTTCGCCCCCGCCACAGTGGTGGCACATTGGCGTCTCTTCTCTCCTTGCGACCCTGCACAAGTACCTGCCGAAGCATCCGTGCCCCGACAGTACCTGCGCTAGGTGGAAGGAGAGAACGCCCCACCTTCTATCGACCCATCCTTGCAGGACAGGTCGGATTCCCGTAATGGTCCAGTGGCCAGCGCTAGGCCGCTCCAGAGCCTCCAGCCACCTCCGGAAGAGAGTTTGGCGAGAGATCTCTCTCCATCGCCTTATCTCTTCCGGGCATGGCTGTTCCCCTCTGTTGCGTGTCTCGGCTACCCGCCGGTAGACTTCCGCCAGCACTTCGGCATCAAGCTCCCACGGTGGGGTGCCCGCCATAGCGCAGGCCGCCTCGAACGAGGTTGTGCGGTACGCCCTTGACGCCCTTACCGCCATGACCCGCTGCGATTGTCGCAAGAGGGTCTTGTTATGGGCGGAAAGGGCGTCGACCCAGATTGGTGCTCCATACAACCTAACCTAACCTAACCTAACCTAACCTAACCTAACCTAACCTAACCTAACCTAACCTAACCTAACCTAACCTAACCTAACCTAACCTTTTTTTTTTTTTTTTTTTTTTTTTTTTTTTTTTTTTTTTTTTTTTTTTTTTTTTTTTTGCGGTAGGAAAATGCATTACGCATACCCCCGCGCCGTGGGGACGGCGCGGGCGGTTATGTGGGACTCTCCTCCCCACCCCCCCCCGGATGGGGGAAGGAAGGGAGGCCTACCCACTAAAAACCTACCGGTATTCCCTCTTTGCCGTTTAGCGGGTGTCCTGGGAGAACGAGTTTACGACCAGGGCACCCGCCGGCCGCCCCAGCCTTAGCCGGGGCTCCCGCGCCAAAAGAGGGGGGGGTCGGGAATACGAGACCCCCCCCTAGACGTGTGGGCCAGTATGCGCTAGCAAGGGATCCCCATCCCTCGCCAGCCTGGCACCACTAGGGGATGGCAGCGGCGAATTGTCGCCGCCGCCTTCCCGTCCGTCTGCGCCGGAGCGGGTGCGCAAGAGGATCGTTCTCGCTCTCCCGCTCCTTCTCCTCCTTCTGCGACATCACGTCCTCGCAGAAGGAGGCGACGGCCTCCCAGGACCTCTCGCTCTCCAGCATAGCGTGCACGACGCTAGGTAGCGAGAGGTCGCCGCCGATCGCCGTCACCAGAGTGCGGCGCTGCCGGGACCAGGCGCTGCACACCTCGAGGGTGTGCTGCGCCGTGTCCTCATTGGCGCCGCACTCATGGCACGACGCCGTCTCCTCCCTTCCGGCAACCTTGTGAAGGTACCGTCCGAAACAGCCGTGTCCGGACAGCACCTGCACAAGGCGGAAGGTAAGGGGACCGTGTCCCCTCCGACACCAGTCATGAAGCATCGGGCGGATGGCTTGGACTGTTCGGAGGCCAAATTCGGCCTCCCCAAGCTCATCGACCCAGCGCTCCATGACCTCCTCTCTCTGGGCCTCCTTGGCCCGGGCCAGCTCTTCAGGAGCGAGGGATTCTCCCCGCTCCCCCCTCGCCACCTTCGCCCGGTAGGCGTCGGCGAGCACCCTTGCCTCGATCTCCCAGGGGGGAGATCCGGCAAGCGCTCCAGCCGCTGCCCAGCCTACCGTGCGGTATGCCCGGGCCATCCTCACCGCCATAACCCTCTGGGGTCTCCGAAGGAGGGCCTTGGTGGCGGCGGTGAGGGCATCCGCCCAAATGGGGGCCCCGTACAGGGCCATACTCCTTATGACTCCTGCAAACAGTCGTCTGCAGGGGGCATTCGGCCCTCCCTGATTGGGCAGGAGCCGCCCCAGGGCTCCTGCCGCGCCAACGAGTCGGGGAGCTAGTTTGCGGAAGTGTTCCGCAAACTCCCATTTGCCGTCGAGGTAAAGGCCCAGATACTTTATCTGGGCCTTCACCTCGACGGCCTCCCCGTTCACCCGCAGGGTGGCCCCCCGCGGTACCCTCCACCTTGGCCCTCTGAAGCAGAGGGCCTCAGTTTTCGGGAGGGACACCCTTAGGCCCAGCGCCTCGACGCGCCGGACCACCAGGGAGGCTCCCACCTCCGCCCTCCTCGCCACCTCCTCGTAGGTGGTGCCCCGGACAGCGATGAGCGTGTCATCTGCGTAGCAGATGACCGCCATCCGGGGCAGCACCCTCCCGCGGATGGCCCAGTCGTAGCCGACGTTCCAAAGTAGGGGCCCTAGCACGGACCCCTGTGGAACGCCGCTGGCTACTGGCCTGGCCATCCGCACACCCCCCCTCCCCATGTAGAGCACTACCCGACCCGTCAGGTAGTGCCCTACAACCCTCCGGAGGTAGAGGGGCACCCCGTGGTAACGGAGTGCCTCCTCTATCACTCCGAAGGGGAGGGACCCGAAGGCGTTGGCGATATCAAGAGATATCGCCATGGCCCCCTGGCCCCTCCTGGCCGCATCTTCGCAGAACCCCTTCAGGGCGGATAGGGCGTCCATCGTGGATCGCCCTACCCGGAACCCGAACTGGTTCCCCGCAAGATCCGGCCCTTCGCTCGTCAGGTGGTGGTTGATCCGGGAAGCTATAATCCTCTCGAGGAGCTTCCCGGTTTCGTCCAGCATGACGAGCGGCCGGTGCCCGGACGGAGAGTCCGCCGGTCTTCCCTCCTTGCGCAGGAGGACCAGGCGGCCCTCCTTCCACGCCTGGGGAAACTGCCCGGTGGCCAGACAGCTGTCAAAAATGCCACCGAGTCGGTCCCCAAGGTGCTTCAAGGCGATATGAAGCACCTTTCCCGGCACCCCGTCCGGCCCCGGTGCCTTCTTGCACCCCCGGAGCCGGCTCACCACCCGGACCATTTCTTCCCCCGTCACCGGGGGAATGTCCGGGGGCACCTCGGGCTCCTCGCGCGGTGGGGCCATGCGCGGCGGCTCGAAGGCCGACGCCGAGGGAAATAATCCCTCGACTACCGCGCCGAGGAGCGCCGGCTCGAACTCCTCCGTGGGGGGGGCCACCTTAAGCTTCGCCCGTACCATACGGTACGGGCGCCCCCACGGGTCTCCGTCGAGGGTGGCCAAGAACGCCCCGAACGCAGCGTCCTTGGCCTGGGCGATGGCCGCCTTGAAGGCGGCCTTCGCCTCCCGCAGCTCGGCGTAGCGCCGCTCCTCCTCCCCCGGCATCCGGGTCCGCCGTCGGCGGCACCGGGAGAAAGCCCGGCGGGCGGCGTCGCTGGTGGCTCGCAGGTCCGCAAGGTCCTGCGACCACCAGTATACGCCCGGCCTGGGCGCGAACTTCCGCGCCCTAGGCATGGCCGCCTCGCAGACGGCCGTCAGGTCTTGCCGAAACCTGACGGCCCTCTCGTCGACCCCCATGGTGTTAGGGGGGTCGACACTCCACGCCTGGACCAGTGCAGCCTCTTCTGCCTGGTCCCTATCGAGGCGGGAGACAGCCCACTTAGGGAAGTCTCCGCCCCGCCCACCCACCACCCGGGCCAGAGGCCCGTGGGGCGCCCTGGAGACCCTGAACCGTATATAGAGGTGGTCCGACAGGGTCTCCACCTCCTCCAGGACTCGCCAATCACCTATGCAGGCGCCGATGGAGGGGGTAGCGAACGTTACGTCCACTACTGACCCCCCCTGCCTTCGGACGCAGGTGTTGGCGGTTCCCTGGTTCTGCGGGGCTAGGCCGATCATGATGGCCCAGTCCCGCAGGAGCGCCCCTCTTCGATCCGTGATGGAGGATCCCCACGCCGTGCACTTGGCGTTGAGGTCCCCCATCAGGATCACTTGAGCCGGTAGTGCCCGCTGCACTACCGACCCCAGGCCCGCCAAGTACCTCTCGAACTCGAGGACGGGCCTGTTTGGGGAGAAGTAAACGCCAATGATGACTACTTCTCCCCACTTTGCCGCCACATAGCCCGCGCCCCTCTCCTTAGGAGAGAGGCGCTGGGGGCTAGCGGCCGGCACCACCACTCCCACCGAGCCCTCGGTATCCCCAGCCCAGTTTTGCTGGGGGGGGATGAGGTAGGGCTCGGTGACCACCGCGACGGCAATTTTCCACTCCGCGAGGACCTGCATTAGCAGGTCCTGTGCACGCGCGGAGTGGTTGGCGTTCGTCAGGAGAAACTCGCTATGCAGGTGTACTGGCATTTAGGACACCTGCATAGAGAGTTCCTCCCTGGCCGTCGGGCCACGATTTTGGGGGGCCCTGGTCAGTGGGGCCTTACCCTTGATCGTCGGGGGGATACAATTCGATCCCCCCATTCGGTGCCCGTGTGGGCGCCCCGCCTGCGCGCACACCGCGCACTTGGCGGCCACTTCACACGTGGCCGCCATGTGGCCCTCTTCGCCACATCGGAAGCACTTCGAGCCGTGCTCCGCTTCCGATGGGCAAAGAGCCCTGGTGTGGCCCAGCGCCATGCACTTAAAACAGCGCATGGGCAGGGCCTCTACCGGCTTTATGGTGGCCATCGACCACCCAACGGCCACCTTTCCAGCGGCAACGGCGACTTTAGCCGCCGTCGCTGGGCACTTGATCAGGGCCGTGCCCTGGCTCCACGGGCCCGACCTGATCGCACCGACCTTTACCTGCTCGGGGGAACAGCCCCCAGCCCTCGCCACTGCGGCAGCGATCTCTTCGCTGCCAGCCGTCTCATCCAGGCCCGAGATTTTGAGGTCCGCCAGCTTGGTGGGCCTCGCGATCTCGACCTGGGTTCCGACCACCTCCTGTAGCTTGGCAGCGAGGCGATCCGCAGTGGTTTGCGGGTTCTCGCCCCCCACCTCCATCATTCTGGAGCCAGTCATTGTACTGCGTACCTTGACTGACTCCAGCCCAAAGTCCGTCAGCTTTATGGAGGCTCTGGCTTTCGCCATCACCTCCACAAAGCTGGTTTGCCCCTCCCGCAGTGTCAGCACTATTGCTGCTGTGCGGGGGGGGACGATTTTCACCGCCCTGGGCTTGGCGCGAGATGCCGCTGGGGTCGGCAGAGGCTTAGTGGGGGCTTTCCCCTTCTTGGCCTTGCGCCCCACCACCTGTGACCACGGCTGTGTCGCAGGCTCAGGGGCTGGCGCCTGACGCCAGCTCGGCCCCGCCGCTGGCTGGGTCGTATGCTGCACGACCGGCTTCGCCCCCTGAGTTGGCCCTTGCTTGGGCCCCTTTTTGGTGGCCCCTGCGCCATCCTTGCCCGGGTGGGACGAGGGGGCGGGGGCGGCCGGCACCTTGCTGGGCTGTTGCCCAGCCCTCTTTGGCTGGGGCTTTGGGTCCCCAGTCTTGGCCGATATTTGGGGGCCCGAGCCCTGGGCCAAATTCGGCTGTGCCCGCGGGCGAGGAGGAGGCTCCTGACGCCTGTCAGCCGCCAGAGGCGGTCTGAGGACCTTCTCTGGAGGGAGGCGTGTCTCCAGGTCCTCAAGGCGGGCATTAATCATCCCGCCTAGGGATGTTAGGAGGTCACGCCTCATTTCTTCGATGACCTCTTTAAGGTCGGCCGTCATTTTACCGGCGCTAGTGGCGCCGGTCGCCTCCTTGGCCGCCGCGTGGGCTCCCCTCTGGGAGTTCTCGAAAGCCTTCTTAAAGGCTTTAAGCTCCGCGCGGACAATGTCCAGCTCTCGAGAGAGGCGGGCATTGTCAGCGCGAAGTCGGCGCTGCTCCTCAGCCGGGGTCATGGTCCGAAGACCCTCGACTGCAGCCATGGCCTCTGCAGTGGCGGCGTTTATTGCCCCCCAGACCGTTCCCTTGACGGTGCCGCATTTTGCCACCTGCTCCTTAATGGTAGCAAGGTTGAGCATTGCGGTAGCGGCCAACGCCTCCTTTGTTTCTGTTGGAGGGGCATCGGAATCCCCCTCCTCCATCTCCGGGCCCTGGAAGACCAGACGGCTTGGGGAACCATCGTCGGAGTCAAGCTCCGACGTGATCCCCGCCAGGTTTCTCTTAGCTGCTGCCAAGAAGTGGCTATGTCCAGCCACGGCCGTCGTTGAACGCCCTCTGATTGCGGTGTTGGCCTTGGGTATTGGGCCCGGTGCCGCGTCTACAACCGACCCAATCGGCCTTTTCCCTACCGGGCTCCTTCTCGGCGGGGCGTTTAACACCACCTCCCTTAGGACCTGTGGGCCTAACTCCAGGTCCATATCGGGGCTATGAAAGCCCTCAGCCTCCGAATCCGATGCGTCTGAACATAAGACGCTCAGAAAAGCCTTTTTTTCCGCCTCGCTAGCGGTAAAACGCTTCGCCATGGCGGAGAATCAAGGCTCAACAACACGATAGCACAAGAACGGTGCAGTGCACCCCCGGGTTCCCACCCGACACCCCCCTGGGCCCTGGCGAGGTTCGCCGGCGCAAACGGCCGCGACCAAGTTCGGGGATCCGAACCCAGCCACGGCGATCAGCCCCGAAAAACCCCAACAGCACCCACCCAGAGATTCCGAAATCCCCTCCCCCCTTTCGGAAAACCCCCCCCTTTTTGTTCGGCAGAGCCGCACACCGCTTTCCCCCACAACCCACCACCCACGGCAACCCAACCCACCTCACTCCGTTAGGTGAACCGCGAATTGGTGGTTTACGGGAGGCCGCAGTGCACAATTCGGCCGACCAAAAACCCCGCAACGGGAGACGTCCCTTCGGCCAGATGGCCTAATGGACCCCCCAAACCCACCCCGAGAGGTTCCGAGGAGATTCCCCAGCCGCCTTTATAGCCGGGACTCCGACTATAATGCCGGCAGAACGGAGGATATCTCACTCGGCAACCACCCAAATCAGGTTCCAGCCGGATGACGGAAACCCGATTCCCCCCCCGGACCTTTTCACCAGGCCCAATACCCGGCTTGTCCTGCTAGATTTTGAGTAAACTCAAAATTTAGCAAAAACGGTCAAGCGCGAGTCGGCAAAAATTACCAACTTAAGAAAAGTGACAAAAAAGTTGGTAGTTTTTGCCCAGTATCCACGTCCCTATTATAGCTAGAGTGGCGCTTAGGGTGCCGTTAAGCGGCGCAAACTACCCTCTAAGCACTCTATTATAATTGGGACCCACAAACTCAACCCCCCCCCGAAAGCGAATTTTTGAAGATTTTACAAAATTAAAAATGGTAGTTTGGAGCGCCTATGCCGAAACTACGAGCAACGGGAACTCCGCCCAATAACTCTAGAACGGCAAGTTCTAGAATTATGGGGCAAAGGGCGTTGGGTAGGACGTCTAAGACACTCCAAAACGGGACAAGAAAAATTTAAAAATGCTAAGCCAAAAATGATGAAACCCAATTTTCAAAGTGAAAATCGGGAATTGTGTTAAAATTTTTTCGACCGCAAAACCGGAAGGGTTTTACAGTACGAAAAAGAAAAAAGAAAAAAGGGTGTTCTAGAGAAGCTAGAGACACGGGACAGGTACCAAAATTTAAAGAATAAAGAAAACTTCGAAAATCCGCTATAAAAACTAATAAAAGTTTCTCCAACGCAAGGCAATTTAAGGGTAAACATAAATTCACTCCGAAAATTTTCCTCAACCTAACCTAACCTAACCTAACCTAACCTAACCTAACCTAACCTAACCTAACCTAACCTAACCTAACCTAACCTAACCTAACCTAACCTAACCTAACCTAACCTAACCTAACCTAACCTAACCTAACCTAACCTAACCTAACCTAACCTAACCTAACCTAACCTAACCTAACCTAACCTAACCTAACCTAACCTAACCTAACCTAACCTAACCTAACCTAACCTAACCTAACCTAACCTAACCTAACCTAACCTAACCTAACCTAACCTAACCTAACCTAACCTAACCTAACCTAACCTAACCTAACCTAACCTAACCTAACCTAACCTAACCTAACCTAACCTAACCTAACCTAACCTAACCTAACCTAACCTAACCTAACCTAACCTAACCTAACCTAACCTAACCTAACCTAACCTAACCTAACCTAACCTAACCTAACCTAACCTAACCTAACCTAACCTAACCTAACCTAACCTAACCTAACCTAACCTAACCTAACCTAACCTAACCTAACCTAACCTAACCTAACCTAACCTAACCTAACCTAACCTAACCTAACCTAACCTAACCTAACCTAACCTAACCTAACCTAACCTAACCTAACCTAACCTAACCTAACCTAACCTAACCTAACCTAACCTAACCTAACCTAACCTAACCTAACCTAACCTAACCTAACCTAACCTAACCTAACCTAACCTAACCTAACCTAACCTAACCTAACCTAACCTAACCTAACCTAACCTAACCTAACCTAACCTAACCTAACCTAACCTAACCTAACCTAACCTAACCTAACCTAACCTAACCTAACCTAACCTAACCTAACCTAACCTAACCTAACCTAACCTAACCTAACCT
>CAVNVB010000071.1:22500-80436 GCA_963691665.1 Clepsis dumicolana
CGTTACCTTTCCCTACCCCATGAGGCCTACGCCTCGGATAATAGGGAACTGTAACGCCCGATCGCTCGGGGAGGTTTCCAACATCGCACCCCAACCTAACCTAACCTAACCTAACCTAACCTAACCTAACCTAACCTAACCTAACCTAACCTAACCTAACCTAACCTAACCTAACCTAACCTAACCTAACCTAACCTAACCTAACCTAACCTAACCTAACCTAACCTAACCTAACCTAACCTAACCTAACCTAACCTAACCTAACCTAACCTAACCTAACCTAACCTAACCTAACCTAACCTAACCTAACCTAACCTAACCTAACCTAACCTAACCTAACCTAACCTAACCTAACCTAACCTAACCTAACCTAACCTAACCTAACCTAACCTAACCTAACCTAACCTAACCTAACCTAACCTAACCTAACCTAACCTAACCTAACCTAACCTAACCTAACCTAACCTAACCTAACCTAACCTAACCTAACCTAACCTAACCTAACCTAACCTAACCTAACCTAACCTAACCTAACCTAACCTAACCTAACCTAACCTAACCTAACCTAACCTAACCTAACCTAACCTAACCTAACCTAACCTAACCTAACCTAACCTAACCTAACCTAACCTAACCTAACCTAACCTAACCTAACCTAACCTAACCTAACCTAACCTAACCTAACCTAACCTAACCTAACCTAACCTAACCTAACCTAACCTAACCTAACCTAACCTAACCTAACCTAACCTAACCTAACCTAACCTAACCTAACCTAACCTAACCTAACCTAACCTAACCTAACCTAACCTAACCTAACCTAACCTAACCTAACCTAACCTAACCTAACCTAACCTAACCTAACCTAACCTAACCTAACCTAACCTAACCTAACCTAACCTAACTAACCTAACCTAACCTAACCTAACCTAACCTAACCTAACCTAACCTAACCTAACCTAACCTAACCTAACCTAACCTAACCTAACCTAACCTAACCTAACCTAACCTAACCTAACCTAACCTAACCTAACCTAACCTAACCTAACCTAACCTAACCTAACCTAACCTAACCTAACCTAACCTAACCTAACCTAACCTAACCTAACCTAACCTAACCTCTAACCTAACCTAACCTTTTTTTTTTTTTTTTTTTTTTTTGCGGTAGGAAAATGCATTACGCATACCCCCGCGCCGTGGGGACGGCGCGGGCGGTTATGTGGGACTCTCCTCCCCACCCCCCCCCGGATGGGGGAAGGAAGGGAGGCCTACCCACTAAAAACCTACCGGTATTCCCTCTTTGCCGTTTAGCGGGTGTCCTGGGAGAACGAGTTTACGACCAGGGCACCCGCCGGCCGCCCCAGCCTTAGCCGGGGCTCCCGCGCCAAAAGAGGGGGGGGTCGGGAATACGAGACCCCCCCCTAGACGTGTGGGCCAGTATGCGCTAGCAAGGGATCCCCATCCCTCGCCAGCCTGGCACCACTAGGGGATGGCAGCGGCGAATTGTCGCCGCCGCCTTCCCGTCCGTCTGCGCCGGAGCGGGTGCGCAAGAGGATCGTTCTCGCGCTCCCGCTCCTTCTCCTCCTTCTGCGACATCACGTCCTCGCAGAAGGAGGCGACGGCCTCCCAGGACCTCTCGCTCTCCAGCATAGCGTGCACGACGCTAGGTAGCGAGAGGTCGCCGCCGATCGCCGTCACCAGAGTGCGGCGCTGCCGGGACCAGGCGCTGCACACCTCGAGGGTGTGCTGCGCCGTGTCCTCATTGGCGCCGCACTCATGGCACGACGCCGTCTCCTCCCTTCCGGCAACCTTGTGAAGGTACCGTCCGAAACAGCCGTGTCCGGACAGCACCTGCACAAGGCGGAAGGTAAGGGGACCGTGTCCCCTCCGACACCAGTCATGAAGCATCGGGCGGATGGCTTGGACTGTTCGGAGGCCAAATTCGGCCTCCCCAAGCTCATCGACCCAGCGCTCCATGACCTCCTCTCTCTGGGCCTCCTTGGCCCGGGCCAGCTCTTCAGGAGCGAGGGATTCTCCCCGCTCCCCCCTCGCCACCTTCGCCCGGTAGGCGTCGGCGAGCACCCTTGCCTCGATCTCCCAGGGGGGAGATCCGGCAAGCGCTCCAGCCGCTGCCCAGCCTACCGTGCGGTATGCCCGGGCCATCCTCACCGCCATAACCCTCTGGGGTCTCCGAAGGAGGGCCTTGGTGGCGGCGGTGAGGGCATCCGCCCAAATGGGGGCCCCGTACAGGGCCATACTCCTTATGACTCCTGCAAACAGTCGTCTGCAGGGGGCATTCGGCCCTCCCTGATTGGGCAGGAGCCGCCCCAGGGCTCCTGCCGCGCCAACGAGTCGGGGAGCTAGTTTGCGGAAGTGTTCCGCAAACTCCCATTTGCCGTCGAGGTAAAGGCCCAGATACTTTATCTGGGCCTTCACCTCGACGGCCTCCCCGTTCACCCGCAGGGTGGCCCCCCGCGGTACCCTCCACCTTGGCCCTCTGAAGCAGAGGGCCTCAGTTTTCGGGAGGGACACCCTTAGGCCCAGCGCCTCGACGCGCCGGACCACCAGGGAGGCTCCCACCTCCGCCCTCCTCGCCACCTCCTCGTAGGTGGTGCCCCGGACAGCGATGAGCGTGTCATCTGCGTAGCAGATGACCGCCATCCGGGGCAGCACCCTCCCGCGGATGGCCCAGTCGTAGCCGACGTTCCAAAGTAGGGGCCCTAGCACGGACCCCTGTGGAACGCCGCTGGCTACTGGCCTGGCCATCCGCACACCCCCCCTCCCCATGTAGAGCACTACCCGACCCGTCAGGTAGTGCCCTACAACCCTCCGGAGGTAGAGGGGCACCCCGTGGTAACGGAGTGCCTCCTCTATCACTCCGAAGGGGAGGGACCCGAAGGCGTTGGCGATATCGAGAGATATCGCCATGGCCCCCTGGCCCCTCCTGGCCGCATCTTCGCAGAACCCCTTCAGGGCGGATAGGGCGTCCATCGTGGATCGCCCTACCCGGAACCCGAACTGGTTCCCCGCAAGATCCGGCCCTTCGCTCGTCAGGTGGTGGTTGATCCGGGAAGCTATAATCCTCTCGAGGAGCTTCCCGGTTTCGTCCAGCATGACGAGCGGCCGGTGCCCGGACGGAGAGTCCGCCGGTCTTCCCTCCTTGCGCAGGAGGACCAGGCGGCCCTCCTTCCACGCCTGGGGAAACTGCCCGGTGGCCAGACAGCTGTCAAAAATGCCACCGAGTCGGTCCCCAAGGTGCTTCAAGGCGATATGAAGCACCTTTCCCGGCACCCCGTCCGGCCCCGGTGCCTTCTTGCACCCCCGGAGCCGGCTCACCACCCGGACCATTTCTTCCCCCGTCACCGGGGGAATGTCCGGGGGCACCTCGGGCTCCTCGCGCGGTGGGGCCATGCGCGGCGGCTCGAAGGCCGACGCCGAGGGAAATAATCCCTCGACTACCGCGCCGAGGAGCGCCGGCTCGAACTCCTCCGTGGGGGGGGCCACCTTAAGCTTCGCCCGTACCATACGGTACGGGCGCCCCCACGGGTCTCCGTCGAGGGTGGCCAAGAACGCCCCGAACGCAGCGTCCTTGGCCTGGGCGATGGCCGCCTTGAAGGCGGCCTTCGCCTCCCGCAGCTCGGCGTAGCGCCGCTCCTCCTCCCCCGGCATCCGGGTCCGCCGTCGGCGGCACCGGGAGAAAGCCCGGCGGGCGGCGTCGCTGGTGGCTCGCAGGTCCGCAAGGTCCTGCGACCACCAGTATACGCCCGGCCTGGGCGCGAACTTCCGCGCCCTAGGCATGGCCGCCTCGCAGACGGCCGTCAGGTCTTGCCGAAACCTGACGGCCCTCTCGTCGACCCCCATGGTGTTAGGGGGGTCGACACTCCACGCCTGGACCAGTGCAGCCTCTTCTGCCTGGTCCCTATCGAGGCGGGAGACAGCCCACTTAGGGAAGTCTCCGCCCCGCCCACCCACCACCCGGGCCAGAGGCCCGTGGGGCGCCCTGGAGACCCTGAACCGTATATAGAGGTGGTCCGACAGGGTCTCCACCTCCTCCAGGACTCGCCAATCACCTATGCAGGCGCCGATGGAGGGGGTAGCGAACGTTACGTCCACTACTGACCCCCCCTGCCATCGGACGCAGGTGTTGGCGGTTCCCTGGTTCTGCGGGGCTAGGCCGATCATGATGGCCCAGTCCCGCAGGAGCGCCCCTCTTCGATCCGTGATGGAGGATCCCCACGCCGTGCACTTGGCGTTGAGGTCCCCCATCAGGATCACTTGAGCCGGTAGTGCCCGCTGCACTACCGACCCCAGGCCCGCCAAGTACCTCTCGAACTCGAGGACGGGCCTGTTTGGGGAGAAGTAAACGCCAATGATGACTACTTCTCCCCACTTTGCCGCCACATAGCCCGCGCCCCTCTCCTTAGGAGAGAGGCGCTGGGGGCTAGCGGCCGGCACCACCACTCCCACCGAGCCCTCGGTATCCCCAGCCCAGTTTTGCTGGGGGGGGATGAGGTAGGGCTCGGTGACCACCGCGACGGCAATTTTCCACTCCGCGAGGACCTGCATTAGCAGGTCCTGTGCACGCGCGGAGTGGTTGGCGTTCGTCAGGAGAAACTCGCTATGCAGGTGTACTGGCATTTAGGACACCTGCATAGAGAGTTCCTCCCTGGCCGTCGGGCCACGATTTTGGGGGGCCCTGGTCAGTGGGGCCTTACCCTTGATCGTCGGGGGGATACAATTCGATCCCCCCATTCGGTGCCCGTGTGGGCGCCCCGCCTGCGCGCACACCGCGCACTTGGCGGCCACTTCACACGTGGCCGCCATGTGGCCCTCTTCGCCACATCGGAAGCACTTCGAGCCGTGCTCCGCTTCCGATGGGCAAAGAGCCCTGGTGTGGCCCAGCGCCATGCACTTAAAACAGCGCATGGGCAGGGCCTCTACCGGCTTTATGGTGGCCATCGACCACCCAACGGCCACCTTTCCAGCGGCAACGGCGACTTTAGCCGCCGTCGCTGGGCACTTGATCAGGGCCGTGCCCTGGCTCCACGGGCCCGACCTGATCGCACCGACCTTTACCTGCTCGGGGGAACAGCCCCCAGCCCTCGCCACTGCGGCAGCGATCTCTTCGCTGCCAGCCGTCTCATCCAGGCCCGAGATTTTGAGGTCCGCCAGCTTGGTGGGCCTCGCGATCTCGACCTGGGTTCCGACCACCTCCTGTAGCTTGGCAGCGAGGCGATCCGCAGTGGTTTGCGGGTTCTCGCCCCCCACCTCCATCATTCTGGAGCCAGTCATTGTACTGCGTACCTTGACTGACTCCAGCCCAAAGTCCGTCAGCTTTATGGAGGCTCTGGCTTTCGCCATCACCTCCACAAAGCTGGTTTGCCCCTCCCGCAGTGTCAGCACTATTGCTGCTGTGCGGGGGGGGACGATTTTCACCGCCCTGGGCTTGGCGCGAGATGCCGCTGGGGTCGGCAGAGGCTTAGTGGGGGCTTTCCCCTTCTTGGCCTTGCGCCCCACCACCTGTGACCACGGCTGTGTCGCAGGCTCAGGGGCTGGCGCCTGACGCCAGCTCGGCCCCGCCGCTGGCTGGGTCGTATGCTGCACGACCGGCTTCGCCCCCTGAGTTGGCCCTTGCTTGGGCCCCTTTTTGGTGGCCCCTGCGCCATCCTTGCCCGGGTGGGACGAGGGGGCGGGGGCGGCCGGCACCTTGCTGGGCTGTTGCCCAGCCCTCTTTGGCTGGGGCTTTGGGTCCCCAGTCTTGGCCGATATTTGGGGGCCCGAGCCCTGGGCCAAATTCGGCTGTGCCCGCGGGCGAGGAGGAGGCTCCTGACGCCTGTCAGCCGCCAGAGGCGGTCTGAGGACCTTCTCTGGAGGGAGGCGTGTCTCCAGGTCCTCAAGGCGGGCATTAATCATCCCGCCTAGGGATGTTAGGAGGTCACGCCTCATTTCTTCGATGACCTCTTTAAGGTCGGCCGTCATTTTACCGGCGCTAGTGGCGCCGGTCGCCTCCTTGGCCGCCGCGTGGGCTCCCCTCTGGGAGTTCTCGAAAGCCTTCTTAAAGGCTTTAAGCTCCGCGCGGACAATGTCCAGCTCTCGAGAGAGGCGGGCATTGTCAGCGCGAAGTCGGCGCTGCTCCTCAGCCGGGGTCATGGTCCGAAGACCCTCGACTGCAGCCATGGCCTCTGCAGTGGCGGCGTTTATTGCCCCCCAGACCGTTCCCTTGACGGTGCCGCATTTTGCCACCTGCTCCTTAATGGTAGCAAGGTTGAGCATTGCGGTAGCGGCCAACGCCTCCTTTGTTTCTGTTGGAGGGGCATCGGAATCCCCCTCCTCCATCTCCGGGCCCTGGAAGACCAGACGGCTTGGGGAACCATCGTCGGAGTCAAGCTCCGACGTGATCCCCGCCAGGTTTCTCTTAGCTGCTGCCAAGAAGTGGCTATGTCCAGCCACGGCCGTCGTTGAACGCCCTCTGATTGCGGTGTTGGCCTTGGGTATTGGGCCCGGTGCCGCGTCTACAACCGACCCAATCGGCCTTTTCCCTACCGGGCTCCTTCTCGGCGGGGCGTTTAACACCACCTCCCTTAGGACCTGTGGGCCTAACTCCAGGTCCATATCGGGGCTATGAAAGCCCTCAGCCTCCGAATCCGATGCGTCTGAACATAAGACGCTCAGAAAAGCCTTTTTTTCCGCCTCGCTAGCGGTAAAACGCTTCGCCATGGCGGAGAATCAAGGCTCAACAACACGATAGCACAAGAACGGTGCAGTGCACCCCCGGGTTCCCACCCGACACCCCCCTGGGCCCTGGCGAGGTTCGCCGGCGCAAACGGCCGCGACCAAGTTCGGGGATCCGAACCCAGCCACGGCGATCAGCCCCGAAAAACCCCAACAGCACCCACCCAGAGATTCCGAAATCCCCTCCCCCCTTTCGGAAAACCCCCCCCTTTTTGTTCGGCAGAGCCGCACACCGCTTTCCCCCACAACCCACCACCCACGGCAACCCAACCCACCTCACTCCGTTAGGTGAACCGCGAATTGGTGGTTTACGGGAGGCCGCAGTGCACAATTCGGCCGACCAAAAACCCCGCAACGGGAGACGTCCCTTCGGCCAGATGGCCTAATGGACCCCCCAAACCCACCCCGAGAGGTTCCGAGGAGATTCCCCAGCCGCCTTTATAGCCGGGACTCCGACTATAATGCCGGCAGAACGGAGGATATCTCACTCGGCAACCACCCAAATCAGGTTCCAGCCGGATGACGGAAACCCGATTCCCCCCCCGGACCTTTTCACCAGGCCCAATACCCGGCTTGTCCTGCTAGATTTTGAGTAAACTCAAAATTTAGCAAAAACGGTCAAGCGCGAGTCGGCAAAAATTACCAACTTAAGAAAAGTGACAAAAAAGTTGGTAGTTTTTGCCCAGTATCCACGTCCCTATTATAGCTAGAGTGGCGCTTAGGGTGCCGTTAAGCGGCGCAAACTACCCTCTAAGCACTCTATTATAATTGGGACCCACAAACTCAACCCCCCCCCGAAAGCGAATTTTTGAAGATTTTACAAAATTAAAAATGGTAGTTTGGAGCGCCTATGCCGAAACTACGAGCAACGGGAACTCCGCCCAATAACTCTAGAACGGCAAGTTCTAGAATTATGGGGCAAAGGGCGTTGGGTAGGACGTCTAAGACACTCCAAAACGGGACAAGAAAAATTTAAAAATGCTAAGCCAAAAATGATGAAACCCAATTTTCAAAGTGAAAATCGGGAATTGTGTTAAAATTTTTTCGACCGCAAAACCGGAAGGGTTTTACAGTACGAAAAAGAAAAAAGAAAAAAGGGTGTTCTAGAGAAGCTAGAGACACGGGACAGGTACCAAAATTTAAAGAATAAAGAAAACTTCGAAAATCCGCTATAAAAACTAATAAAAGTTTCTCCAACGCAAGGCAATTTAAGGGTAAACATAAATTCACTCCGAAAATTTTCCTCAACCTAACCTAACCTAACCTAACCTAACCTAACCTAACCTAACCTAACCTAACCTAACCTAACCTAACCTAACCTAACCTAACCTAACCTAACCTAACCTAACCTAACCTAACCTAACCTAACCTAACCTAACCTAACCTAACCTAACCTAACCTAACCTAACCTAACCTAACCTAACCTAACCTAACCTAACCTAACCTAACCTAACCTAACCTAACCTAACCTAACCTAACCTAACCTAACCTAACCTAACCTAACCTAACCTAACCTAACCTAACCTAACCTAACCTAACCTAACCTAACCTAACCTAACCTAACCTAACCTAACCTAACCTAACCTAACCTAACCTAACCTAACCTAACCTAACCTAACCTAACCTAACCTAACCTAACCTAACCTAACCTAACCTAACCTAACCTAACCTAACCTAACCTAACCTAACCTAACCTAACCTAACCTAACCTAACCTAACCTAACCTAACCTAACCTAACCTAACCTAACCTAACCTAACCTAACCTAACCTAACCTAACCTAACCTAACCTAACCTAACCTAACCTAACCTAACCTAACCTAACCTAACCTAACCTAACCTAACCTAACCTAACCTAACCTAACCTAACCTAACCTAACCTAACCTAACCTAACCTAACCTAACCTAACCTAACCTAACCTAACCTAACCTAACCTAACCTAACCTAACCTAACCTAACCTAACCTAACCTAACCTAACCTAACCTAACCTAACCTAACCTAACCTAACCTAACCTAACCTAACCTAACCTAACCTAACCTAACCTAACCTAACCTAACCTAACCTAACCTAACCTAACCTAACCTAACCTAACCTAACCTAACCTAACCTAACCTAACCTAACCTAACCTAACCTAACCTAACCTAACCTAACCTAACCTAACCTAACCTAACCTAACCTAACCTAACCTAACCTAACCTAACCTAACCTAACCTAACCTAACCTAACCTAACCTAACCTAACCTAACCTAACCTAACCTAACCTAACCTAACCTAACCTAACCTAACCTAACCTAACCTAACCTAACCTAACCTAACCTAACCTAACCTAACCTAACCTAACCTAACCTAACCTAACCTAACCTAACCTAACCTAACCTAACCTAACCTAACCTAACCTAACCTAACCTAACCTAACCTAACCTAACCTAACCTAACCTAACCTAACCTAACCTAACCTAACCTAACCTAACCTAACCTAACCTAACCTAACCTAACCTAACCTAACCTAACCTAACCTAACCTAACCTAACCTAACCTAACCTAACCTAACCTAACCTAACCTAACCTAACCTAACCTAACCTAACCTAACCTAACCTAACCTAACCTAACCTAACCTAACCTAACCTAACCTAACCTAACCTAACCTAACCTAACCTAACCTAACCTAACCTAACCTAACCTAACCTAACCTAACCTAACCTAACCTAACCTAACCTAACCTAACCTAACCTAACCTAACCTAACCTAACCTAACCTAACCTAACCTAACCTAACCTAACCTAACCTAACCTAACCTAACCTAACCTAACCTAACCTAACCTAACCTAACCTAACCTAACCTAACCTAACCTAACCTAACCTAACCTAACCTAACCTAACCTAACCTAACCTAACCTAACCTAACCTAACCTAACCTAACCTAACCTAACCTAACCTAACCTAACCTAACCTAACCTAACCTAACCTAACCTAACCTAACCTAACCTAACCTAACCTAACCTAACCTAACCTAACCTAACCTAACCTAACCTAACCTAACCTAACCTAACCTAACCTAACCTAACCTAACCTAACCTAACCTAACCTAACCTAACCTAACCTAACCTAACCTAACCTAACCTAACCTAACCTAACCTAACCTAACCTAACCTAACCTAACCTAACCTAACCTAACCTAACCTAACCTAACCTAACCTAACCTAACCTAACCTAACCTAACCTAACCTAACCTAACCTAACCTAACCTAACCTAACCTAACCTAACCTAACCTAACCTAACCTAACCTAACCTAACCTAACCTAACCTAACCTAACCTAACCTAACCTAACCTAACCTAACCTAACCTAACCTAACCTAACCTAACCTAACCTAACCTAACCTAACCTAACCTAACCTAACCTAACCTAACCTAACCTAACCTAACCTAACCTAACCTAACCTAACCTAACCTAACCTAACCTAACCTAACCTAACCTAACCTAACCTAACCTAACCTAACCTAACCTAACCTAACCTAACCTAACCTAACCTAACCTAACCTAACCTAACCTAACCTAACCTAACCTAACCTAACCTAACCTAACCTAACCTAACCTAACCTAACCTAACCTAACCTAACCTAACCTAACCTAACCTAACCTAACCTAACCTAACCTAACCTAACCTAACCTAACCTAACCTAACCTAACCTAACCTAACCTAACCTAACCTAACCTAACCTAACCTAACCTAACCTAACCTAACCTAACCTAACCTAACCTAACCTAACCTAACCTAACCTAACCTAACCTAACCTAACCTAACCTAACCTAACCTAACCTAACCTAACCTAACCTAACCTAACCTAACCTAACCTAACCTAACCTAACCTAACCTAACCTAACCTAACCTAACCTAACCTAACCCAGAGTCGTCTGCCACCCGCCGACCGAGCAGCAGCTAAATTAACGTGCTCCGCACTTAAAAATTCACCAAACCGGCATTTTTGGAGATATCGCGACGCGCGAAACGTCCCCGAGTTCGGGTTGACGCCACCTATTTGGATTCAGTGTCTGTGATTGTGCCAGTGTCCGTTACAAAAAGTTTGTGTCTCATAACCTCAAAATTTGAGGTTAGAAGTGAAATTTTACCTTTGAACGCGTGCGGCGCCTGTTTTATCGCCTATACACCTATCCTGCGATACGTCCCCGGGTGCGCACCGTTAAGCGCTACAGTTTAAGCCAGCTCCGGGATTTTTCCCGTGAGCGGTTGCTGAGGAAAAGCCAGAAAAACAATTTCCACGTGTCGGCGAGGTCGGACTTCTCGTCATCTCAGGAAGCTGAATTTTGCAGTAACGACGGAGGAGCCTACACACACAATATTACAGTTAAGAGAAAATTTTTATCATTTATAGTTTTGAATTAAAAAATTATTAAACTTGCAAACTTTGAGTGTTAATAACTTAGTCGTTTTTGAAAACGCGCGGGATCTTTAAGTACAGTTCCCTGCGCGCTTATTAACTCATTGTACTAGTCTATTTAGAAAAATTTTTTGGCAATTTTTTCCCAAATATTTTAATAAAAAACCATAATTTTAGTTTTTACAAAAATTTTTATATTAGTTTTTTAAATTTTATTACTGTGATAATTTTAATTTATTCTGTGTGTGTTGCTTTATTTTATTGTATTTTTTATTAAATTTTATCTTGTGTGGTTCGGGAGATATTGAATTTTTACCTAAATTACTAATTGTCCAAAAATAGCTGGTTTTGGGTCAATTCTGGCACCGGGATTGGCCTTTTACACCATATCCCCACCCCCCCGACCCAAAACCAGGATCCTAAACTCCTTAAATTGGAGATTTTGGAAAATTTCGGCCATTTTGTTTTTACTTACCCAAACTTACAAAATTCATATCTCCCGAAATATTAGCCTTAGAAGATTGCGGTTTCCTGAATAGTTTTAAGTTTTTAACCCTGTACCTGATTTTTCGAAAATTTTTGATTTTGGACAACATTTTTTGTTTTCGCGCTTTAACCCCCTAGGCCGATAGAGGGGGTCAGGGGACCGCTCCCTTCGCAAACCCGGGGTCTCTGGGACATCGGGTTCCGGAGATATCGACGAAACGCGCCGGACTTTGACAGCTCGGCGGCCATCTTGGATCTGTTTGGGTGGCCATATCTCCGGACTTGGGTGTCCTACGAGGCTGGGGTTTGGTGTGTTGGGTGCGGGGCACTGCCCCCAATAAAACCTATAAGGTTTCAGGAGTTTTCAGGACCTGAAAAATTCACTTCCTGAAAACGGCCTGGGGTGGCGCGGGAGCACCGAGCGAGTCTAACGAAGGTTTTTCTGGGTCTCTGCGAGGTCGGGAAGCGGAGATAACGGCAGTCGAAAATTGGTTTTGACAGTTCGTCCGCCATTTTGAATTTTTTAAACTGTACATATCTCCGCAACCGGAAGTCGCAGAGGGCCGGGAATTCTTCCTGGCAGGCTCCCAGGGGGGGCTCTACGCATTGGGTTCACTCCGGATAGGCTGAGGAAATTTTCAGTAAAAATTTTTTCAGGATTTTTTACCAGCTCAGATCCTGAAGGGAGTGATCTCAAAACTTGCGTATACGGGTCCCGCTGCTGGGGCCCAAACCGCGTACCGATCGACAGGGTAGATTCAGAGATACCGCTACTTACCAAACGTACCGACGGGGTTACCCTAAACTTTGGAGTACGGTATCTCGGGCCCAGGTTACGCTAACTGGGGCGAGTTTGGGGTCCCTGTACGGGGCTCGGGGAGAGCTACCTATTGGTGCTAAAATTACGGCTCTACATAGAGCCAAATAAAAACAGGAGTAAAAATAGGGGAAAATTGCCGTAGATTTAAGGTTGTTGGACTTAGCTGGACCTGCTTTGGTTCAGCAAACTCTACATTTTCCTGGGAATTGAATCTCAGCCCATTAAAAGTAAAAAATTGATCTGAGAACTTGTTTTGCCACTTTAAAACTTTTCCACTTTATTGATGCAAGGGAGTATTGGCTTCAGCTGAATATAAAGCATTAATTTAACGGATTTTTAAACTTGCCACTCATCATAACTGTTTTATTTGTAAAATTTCTATCATCTTATAATTACAAATTAATCTGCACTAGTTTACATTTACATTTAACCTAAAATTGTTTTAAAAAACCTTAAATCTTAAATATAATTGTTTTATTTTTACATTTATTATAAATCTTTACAAACCAGTCTACATTGATCCCATATACAATTTACATTTAATTTCAAATTTTATTAATCTTATACAATTCACCAATTTTATTTATACATTTTAACTTTGAATTTTAAATTATTATTATACAATCTTAAATTTTACACTTAATTGATTAATACTGATAATTATTTCCTTGACATTTTATCATCAATTATTAAATTAATTATTTTAACTCTACATTCTGTGATATTTTGAAAATTCTCGCATACGTAGTCTTAGTTTCCCTAGAACAAACACAACAAAATGTCAAAATCGGACGGGACCAAACCTGTGACAAGCAAGGTACTTAAGATAAAATTAGCGGTTAACCCGAAGGCGACTAGGGCTCCAGCTGGACCGAGCCACACGGCGGTAACTCGGAACAAGAAAACCCAGGGTACCATAAAGGGGGGCAAAGCCGAGAGTGACCCAGGTAGGACCAAAAGGACAGCAAGGGACTCCGAGATGGAACTGGAGGAAGGCTCAAACAATAAAGAGAAGCTAGACCCCTCCCCCCCCCAAACGGTCGTCGAAACAGCATTAGAGGAGTCGGTAGTCTGTGTGGGAGAAGTCCAACACACGGCAAGTACTCCCCAGGCTCCGACTCCCGCGGAACTTCCCGGAAGGGGGGAGGAGAATTGGACTTTCGAAAGGGGGGAGACGGACGGGGCGGGTGACGAGGCTGAGGCGGAAACCATGGTTTGCTATGGGATAGCCCCGCCTCTTACGACTCCTCAAAATGAGGAGACGGCGGTAGAGGCGGGAAAAGAGGCCCCAAACGCCGCCTCCACTCCGTCCAAAACACCCCTATTCTTCAGAAGAACCAGAGCTGACTCCGTGTCCAGATCGGAGTCCTCGCTGCTGAGAATAAGAACCCAACTGAGGGAGGCCCAGGCGGCTGAAATCAGGAGCCGAACGAGGGTCGCCAGTGAACCTGCAGACGAGGAGGACCGAGATGACCGGTCTGTCTGTTTTGACGACCGGTCCTCGTGCTCGTCCGTGGTTGCTGGGGGTGGTCTGCTCAGTGACCTGCCAAAGAGAGCTAACGAGCTGCTCCAGGGGGCCAAAACCCTAATCGAAGGCGAAAGAAACCTAAAGAGGTCGGTCAGAGAGTCTACAGTAGAGTCACTACATGCTCTCTATGAGATGATTCTGAGGCTGGCAGACTCCAGGACAAGACACATGACCGACCTCCAAAGGGAGAAGGCCAATCACGCCAAAAGAGTGGGGGTTATTGAGCGGACGCACCACAACAACCTCAGAGCGGCAGTGGAGGCGGAACGAGAGGCCAGGAAGACCTCGGAAGGGCTCCTCGAGCGAATCCTGGGAGATCTCAAGGCACAGAGGAAGATTTTGGTCTCGGATATTGGAGACGCCCTGGGGGATCTAAAAACACAATCGAGGCAAGCCAAGGGCCGGGAGGTGGAGGAAGCTAAAGTGGATAAGTACGGACCACAGATCCTGAGGGACATAAATGAACTCAAAGGGGAGTTCAGGAAAAGACCCCAGGAGGAAGACAGACTCCGGGGAGAAGAACTCCAACTGGAGATCACCAAGCTCAGAGCCGAGATAAAGGAGTTATCATCCTTGAACTCGGATCTGAGCAGGGTCATACTCCGAACCATTGAACGGAACGAGAAAAATGAGGGGGACGGCAAGTTCAACCAACAGCAGTTGGTCGAGGTTGGCCGGACAGTCGCCGAGATACGTGAGGACCTTCGAAAGGCGGAAGGCGCGCCGGAGGCAGTCGCGGGTGCGGTCGAAAAGATCCACCGAACAGAGGAGCACATCCAATCGGTGGTGACCCGACTGCACACCGTAGCCGTAAACGGCTTCGCTGAGCTGAAGGAGGAGATCCAAACGGCGGCGGCTTTCTCGGCCAACCACCCAATGGGCGGAGTTACTTTGATGGACGAGCTTGGGGGCCAGAGGGAAGTAGAGCAACCTATAAGCCAAGACCAAACTCAATGGCATACTGTAATGTCAAGGGCGGAAGCCAGGAGGAGGGGAAGGGCCGAGAGTGGGGACCAGAAATTGGTCACACCACGCTCGAGCTTCCCCCTCATCCTGGAATCCAGGGACCCCGGGCACACAGGTTCGTCCATCATAAGAACTCTAAAGGAGAACGTGGCTGCATCGGAGCTGGGAGTGGGGGTAGACTATCTCCGGGGGCTCAGGAGCCAAAAAGCGGTCATTGGACTCGCCTCTGAGTCGGACAGGGGGTTAATGGTTGAGGAAATTAAGAGCAAATGCCCAAATATCCAGGTTAGCGCTCCTCCCATGAAAAAACCCCTTATCCGACTGATGGGCGCGGCAAATGACCTTACGGATGTGCAGATACCTGGGGCACTGATAAGGCAGAATAGAGGTCTTTTGGGAGCGGCACCTGAGGGGGAGACGTGCATTAGGGTACTGAGACGGACAAAGGGAAGGACCCGGGACATCAGTAACGTTGTCCTAGAGGTCGACCCGGAGTCCTGGAACCTACTCAGAGACCGTAAGGTGCGTCTCGGCTACCAGGTGCTGCTCGCAAGGGACCACTCGCCGGTCACTCAGTGTTACAGGTGCCTGGGCTTTGGGCACTTCGCCGGTAGCTGCTCGGCGGAACGAGCCTGTGGGTATTGTGCGGGTGCGCACGATACCAGGGCTTGCAATGCCAGAAGTGAGCCGGCGAGGTGCACAAACTGTTCCCGTAATGGCAATACGCCCAGAGAAAGTGGTCACCCCGCCTATAGTACCGAGTGCCCGGAGTGGAAGAAGTGGGACCGCATAGCACGGTCCCAAGTAATTTACTGCTGAGGGCACCCCGGAGAATACACGGACACGCCGGCTCGGAGTCGTACAGGCAAACCTGGGGCGGGGCTACGCGGCCACAAAGGAGCTAATAAGGGACGCCGAAAACCAAGGTACGGCCTTACTAGTATTACAAGAACCCTATGTCGGCTCCAAAGGTGTGCTTGCGGCCTCGCACCCGGTGGTGCAGAAGGAGCACGGCGAAGGACCGGTTAAATCAGCCATTGTAGTGCTAGACCCGAACATCAGGGTAAAAGTGGATCCTACGTATATGACGAAAAACGTGGTGCCTGTCACGGTCTCCTGTGGTGATATGGAGCTGCTCGTGGTTGGGGTGTATTTCGAGGGAAACCGCCCAATTGACGAACACTTGGGTGTCCTAAAAAGGATTTTGGATACGGCTACGACCAGAAATATAATTGTGGCAGGAGACGTCAACGCTACCAGCCACTGGTGGGGTTGCACGGCGGAGGACCGAAGGGGCTCCGACTTGGTGGACCTCCTGTCAGAATTTTCCATGGAGGTCGTAAATCTCGGGTCCGTACCCACCTTTTACACACACCGCGCTGGGAGGTTGTACACGAGCATAGTGGACGTGACCGCGTGCTCGGACTCCATGCTTCACAAGGTCCGGGACTGGAGAGTCTTGGAAGACGATGCGGGGCTCTCGGACCACAGAAGAATCGAGTACGCGGTACATATAGGGAAACCAACAGCGGAAGGATCTGTGCGGTCGACCAGGCGGTATAATACCGACAAGGCGGACTGGACTTGCTTCCGAAACCGCCTCCAAAGTGCGATTCAACAGAGTGGGCTCACGGTTGACGGAATCGACTCAATAGCGGATGCCGAAGAGCTGGAGTCGATAGTGAGCACATTCTCAAAAACCATTGAGGACGCGTGCCGGGAGGCGATTCCGGAGGTTGGGAAACCGGGGAAGAAGAGAAGCACACCATGGTGGACCCGGGAACTGTCCGACCTGAAGGCCAAAACAAGACGTCTCAGGAGGAGGATCTCAACGGCGAACTCAGGAAGAAAAGCGGAAGTCTATGAAGAATATAGGGTTGCTCGGAAAGACTACAAGGACAAAATTGAAAAAGCCATAACCAGCAGCTGGAGGGAATTCTGTTCGCGGCAGCAGAGGGAGGAGATTTGGCAAACATCATATAGAGTAATCAAGAACAGCTTGAGAGCGACAACTAATCAAGAGTGCCTCCTGAAGGCTGCTGCGGACGGTAGGACTCTCAACGCAAAGGAATCTGCCGAGATACTTATGAGGACCTTCTTCCCAGGGGACGACCCCAGGGACGACGACGATGATCAGGCGGCGAAAAGGGTGGAAGCGGAGAGAATCCGGGAACGTATACAAAGGGAGCCAATAACGGTGCGACCCTTCACAAGAGAGGAGATTGTGGCGGTCCTCAGAAAAATGAACCCGGAGAGGGCGCCAGGTATCGACGGCTTCACGGCGGATATCTGTGCCTGCGTTTTCGAAGCCACCCCTGTTATGCTGGCGACGTACAACGCGTGCCTCAGACTAGGATATTTCCCAAAACTGTGGAAGAGAGCGTGGATCCGAATTATACCAAAGCCAGGAAAGGATAATTATACTGACCCGAAGTCATACCGCCCCATTGGGCTACTCCCCGTGCTGGGTAAGATTTTAGAGAAATTGATCTTCAATCGAATAGCCTGGGGAGTGCACAGTGGGGAGAAAATCAGCCAAAGGCAGTATGGATTCACGCCCCAGAGGAGCACTGAGGACGCGCTGTACGACGTCATTACATACTTAAGAGAAGGGATAAAGGCGAAAAAGATAGGGGCGCTGGTGTCCCTGGACATACAGGGCGCTTTCGACGGAGCTTGGTGGCCTGCCATTGTGCGGGAACTGTCGAGCAGGACTGACCAGCTCGACGCTTTCCGCATAGTGTGCAATTACCTGAAAGACAGGACCGCCACACTTAACTACATGGGGGAATCCATCACGGAGGGGACCGAGCGGGGCTGCGTTCAGGGCTCCATTGGGGGTCCCCTCCTGTGGAATGTCAAACTTGACCCACTCTTGCGGGAGGCAGGGACCCTGGGCGTGGAAATACAGGCGTTTGCAGATGATATTGTTTTAATGGTAGTGGCAAACTCCACCCCAGAGCTTGAGGAGAGGATGAATGGAGCGCTGAGGAGGATTTCGGATTGGGGCCGGAAAAATCGGTTGGTATTCGCCGCACACAAGACCCAAGCCATGGTCGTAACAAAACGACTGAAATACGACCAACCGAATTTCCATATGCAGTCCGTCCCCATCCAGATCTTGGACAGCGTCCACCTCCTGGGTCTAACCATAGACCACAACCTGGGTTTTGGGAACCACCTGGAGCGAGTCACAAAAAAGGCCATAAACCTTTACAAAATAGTGGCCAGAATGGCAAAGGCACAATGGGGACTCAACACGGAAATTCTCCGCACTATATACCTCACAGTAGTCGAGCCAACCATCCTGTACGCTGCCGGTGCCTGGGGACTGGTCCTCGACCGAGTACACATAAGGAAAAGACTGGACAAGGTAACCAGGGCTTTTGCTATCAAGATAGCAAAGGCCCACAGGACTGTATCCCTGACCTCGAGTACATTGTTGGCCCGAATCCTCCCATTAGACTTGCGGGCCAAGGAGCACTTCAAGTTATACGAAGTTAAACGGGGTCGACCGCTGGAGGAACTGCCGGACGATAGAAAGCTGCAACCCAAGAGAAGACCCGCCGACATGCCACACCCTGCAGAAAGGGAACCCATAGTGTTTGAGTTAGTCAACACACAGGAGGAGGCTCTGCAGGTGGAGACAAATGGCATGGCGCTATATACCGACGGGAGCAAACTCGAGGGGAAGGTCGGCGGCGCCGTATCGGCGTGGAAGAACGGTGCTGAGATTCGAAGCCTTGGATTCAGGTTAGAATCCTACTGCACCGTCTTCCAGGCTGAAATGGTCGCCATAAGTCGGGCGGTTCAACTGGCGGTCGAGCGCCGGGAGAGTGCAAACGTGCTCAGTGACTCGAGATCAGCGATACAGTCAATAAGCTGTCCAGATACCTTAAACCCGGTCGCAGGGGAAATCCAGGACACCCTTAGGCGGGCAAAACAGGATGGAATCTCAATAAAAATTTACTGGATCAAGGCCCACGCCGGGATTATAGGAAATGAGCGAGCGGATGAACTTGCTAAAAACGCAGCTCTGAAAAATAGGCAAGCCCCAGCATATGACAGTTTCCCTATTTCCTACGCAAAACGGATGCTGCGGCTAAGCACCCTGGAAAAATGGCAGCAGAGATATGAGGAATCAGCTACTGGGGCTGGCACAAGATTGTTTTTTGCTGACGTGAGGTCAGCAAATAAGGTACTTGGCAAGGAGGGGATGGACAATCCAAGGGCGCAGATTTTCACGGGTCACGGGGGACTGAAGCAATATCTCCACAGATTTAAATTGGCTCCGTCCCCGTTCTGCGCCTGCGATGATGAAACTGAGGAGACGGTCAGTCATATATTGACTGACTGTCCTAAGTTTGCAAATGACCGTCTGGACTGCGGGCACAGAACGGGAATGGCGATAGGAGTACAGAATTTCAGGGAGCTCATTGCAGACGACCGCGCGAGGCCCAAATTCCTGGAATTCGCACTTAAAGTCTTGCGCGTCGTAGCAAAGGCAAACGGATCAAACGCTAAATAAGATAGTTGGGGATGTTGAGTCTGTTTCCCCCCCCCCCCCCCCCCCCATTGATGATGTGAGGTTGAACAAAATTGTGCTACATGATACACGATCACAGAGTTTGTCGGGGCCAGCTATGTCCAACTTTATATACTTTAGGCTAGTTAAGAAATGTAAAATTGAAAACTGGGAAAACCTCAATCCTGGGAAAAACCAGGTCCTACACATAGACAATAGGAAAGCATGTTAAATATAAGAAAGCATGTTAAATAAATTATAGTTTTAAAATATGCGGGGCCTTCTACACCCCATATGTTTAAAAAACCATTAGATATATTAAACTGTTATTAGCAAAGTAAATAGAATAGTCAAAAAACACTGTAAATTAGATATAAGAGTTTTGTTTTTGAAAAGAATAAAAGAAAGCAGAGAAAAAAGAATATTGAGTAAAAAGAGCGGTACTCAATAACTGCTATAATGGAAAGGGGATATGGGAGCGGCAACCGGGTTTTTTAGTCCGTGGGAGTCGGACACTCCAGAGTCCTCCACTCTCTGGGTCCATTATGGATTTTTCCCGGTAGTCATTCACCATATCCTATAATAAAAAAAAAAAAAAAAAAAAAAACCTAACCTAACCTAACCTAACCTAACCTAACCTAACCTAACCTAACCTAACCTAACCTAACCTAACCTAACCTAACCTAACCTAACCTAACCTAACCTAACCTAACCTAACCTAACCTAACCTAACCTAACCTAACCTAACCTAACCTAACCTAACCTAACCTAACCTAACCTAACCTAACCTAACCTAACCTAACCTAACCTAACCTAACCTAACCTAACCTAACCTAACCTAACCTAACCTAACCTAACCTAACCTAACCTAACCTAACCTAACCTAACCTAACCTAACCTAACCTAACCTAACCTAACCTAACCTAACCTAACCTAACCATCTGCGTGCGGCGCGCGATTAGTCGCAGTGACCTATTGGTTGCTGCACAGCGCCGTACGCGCCACAGCAAGCTCTACATAGCGAGCTTATTTGCGGATTTTTCCGCCTTGAAAATCCGGAGAAAATCAAAGAAAACTAAAAACCGCGTGGCGGCGTGGTCACCTTTCCTGCAGTCGCAGAGAGCTGAGATTTGGAGGCAACAACAGCGGCACACAACACAGCCTTGAACCGCAAGTTTCATTAATTTATCGCTTTTTGTTTAGTTTTTATAAATATATTTGTTTGAAATTTTTCGACTCTTATAGTTCGCAAACTATTTTAGACGCGTGGACTCTGCCACTGCATTTATTTGCGCGCTGGTTGGCGGAACGCGAGCTATCTTTTGAAAAAATTTTTGGACCCTTGGGACTTAAATTTTTTTTCAAAAAACCAAACTTTTGGTTTTTTGTTTATATTTTTCTATTTTTTGGTTATTTAATTGTGAGCTTTATTGTGTCCTGTGCGCCTTTTAATTCTTTATTTTTATGTATTTTTCCTGAATTTTGTGCCAAACCGTTCGGGAGATATTAAATTTTTTCTAAAATTGTCTATAATTCCAAAATTAATTGTTTTTGGTCATTTCTGACCACGTGACCGTGTTTAGAGTGGGGTTATTATCCGACCTAAGCTGTCGCGCGGGTCGGTAATATTTAAAATTAACGAAGTTTGACTTTTTCGGCCATTTTGTTTTTGGGTACCAGATATTATTTCCCTGTTATCTCCCGAACCCTTGGTCCTAGAAACTTGAGAGAAGATTCTTTAGCTCTTATTTTTTGGCCCCAACACGCCCTCATCAAAATTTTTCGTTTCTAGCGCACAAGTATTTTTTGTTCTGGTGACGCTTTAGGGAGCAAGAGGAGGTTAAGGGAACACTGCTGGAGAAGGCCCGGTGGTCCTCCGACGCCTGGTTCCAAAGTTATCAGCTCCTAAAGTTGGAGTTTGACAGCTCGGCGGCCATTTTTGTTTTCTTTCAGCCGCTATAACTCGGGAACCAGGGGTCTCAGAGATCTCCCGTTTTCTCCAGTAGGTCCGGGGGCCTGTTGACTACCCGCCCCTCTACTTTTCAGGCCGTTTCAGGCCCTGAAAATTTTGTCTCCCGGAAGCGGGCCCAGCGGGGAGAGGAGAGAGAGCGGAGCCGGACGGAGAAAGTCCCACAGTTCTGCGAGTACCGGGAGCGGAGTTAGTGGCGGTCGAAAACTGATTTTGACAGTTCCGGCCGCCATCTCGGAGAAATTCCAACTCCATTATCTCCGGAACGGGACGTCGTAGAGTTCCGGGGTTTTCTTTGGGAGGGAGCCCGGTCGAAGCTTTACCCAACGAGACTGTTTTCAGGAGAGAATTGGACATTTGTTCCTGAAAAATTTTCAGGTGTCGGATCCTCCTGAAACCAGACTCCAACGGAGCGTCTTAAGGAGCCTTCCACGGGGAAGAAAACCGCGCTCCGATCGGACGTTTGGTTCCTGAGATACGGGTTGGTGCCGGTCTTTGGCGGCCATTTTGTTTTTGGTGCCAGAAACTGGAACCGGGCGTATCTCCGGATCTATTGGAGCTAGCGGGGCGTGGTTGGTATCCCTGTGCAGGGCTCGGAGAGAGCAATCCCTTGGGTGGAGTTTTGTCGCTCTACGTAGAGCCGTTAAGGGCCTACGCAAAATATTTTATTTTTACATTGCTTTCTTGTTAGGTTAGTGTTAAGACGTGCATTTTATAGTGCAATTTGTAATTTTGATTACCAACTGACTCTATATAGAGTCGAATTGACTAAGACTCTTACTTTGACTAAAATTTTTCTATTGTTTTATTTTCTTATTGTTATTTTACCCTTTTCATCTGTCTATTTGTAATAATATCGCCAGTGTCTTTGTTTCTTACTTCTACCCCTGACCCATAGCGCGAGTTGTAATTTTACAAACTTTACAACACTACAGCTCGTGTTATTGCTTGACATAACTTCCTTTATACGAGGTTGTATTACTGGGTTAGACATGCTGGGTAGAACTCCGCCGAGTAGAACGTCGGGAGTTAGGGCGTCACCTCCCAAGCTAGAAATGGACAGAAGTGTGAGGCGTAGTATCGGAGAATGGGAGGCAGTGGGATCCGAGGCTACGACCTCCAAGGCTATTTTAAACACTCAGACCCAGACGCAGTCTGGTACTGCGGGACAGAAGATGGCGAGGCCTAAGGTTCCGTCTACACCATCAAACAAGACTTTCACAAAATCTCCATCACCTGCAAAGGTTATTTATAAAGACAGAATGTCTGAGGCGCGGGCTTGCCTTACTTCCGCGAAGCTTCACCTCAAGAACTCGAGAAACATAAAGACGGAGATCAAGGTGGAAGTTACCAAAGCCTTGTCCCGTCTTTATGCTCTTGTGAGAGAGGCGGAGGCTGGTGCAGGGAAGCCAGTTAGTGAGGTGGAGGATGTTGAGGTAGACGCCGTCGGAATGAGGGTCCCTATTAGCACCCGCCCCCAACTTAACATCAACCAGGACCGCTTGATTGCAGTATTGGACAAGCATGCTATTTTGATAGCGGAAAACACGAAGAAGATGATCGAGCTGAGTACTCAGATGGACTCCCATACTGAGGCGATAAAACAGATGCCGGCCGTTACATATGCCAGTGTGGCTGCTGCAAAGGGTCCTCAACATAGGCGTGACACCCTCCACTCAGTGGTGGTTTCGTCAAATAACGAGTTGGAGACTGGCGAGGCTATCCTTAATAGGGTGAGGGAGGCTGTGGACGCGAAGGAGGGGTGGGTGAAAGTGGAGAGGGTCCGTAAGGCAAAGGACAGGAAGGTCATAATGGGCTTTGGGACTAAGCAGGAGAGAGATAAGGTGAAGGACCGACTGAGCAGGAATGCGGCCGACCTCGTCGTCGAGGACATTCGGAACAAGGATCCGCTTCTGGTCCTGAAGAATGTCCTCACCATAAACTCGGACGAGGATGTGGTGAGTGCTCTTCGGAGCCAGAATAAGGAGTTGTTCCGTGACCTCGGCGGGGAGGACGACCGTCTCGAGATTAGGTACAGAAAGAAAGTCCGGAATCCTCACCTGAATCACGTGGTGGTCGGCACTTCCCCAGAGGTATGGCGTAGGGCGATAGACCTGGGGAGTCTTCACATCGACCTACAGCGGGTTAAGGTCGAGGACCAGACGCCGCTGGTTCAGTGTACGCGCTGCCTTGGCTACGGTCATGGCAAGCGCTTCTGCAAGGAACCGGCGGACGTCTGCAGCCACTGTGGGGGTCCCCACCTCAGGGCGGAATGTGCGGACTGGCTGTCTGGTGTGCAGCCCAGATGCAAGAACTGCTCTAGGCAGGGACTTGAGGATGCCGAGCACAACGCATTCTATGAGGATTGTCCGGTCAGAAAGAGGTGGGATCTGCTGGCACGATCCGCTGTAGCGTACTGCTAAGGGCAGCCAGGCTAAAACCAAGTACGGTTTCATACAGGCGAACCTCCAACGGAAAAGGCTGGCAACCGACGAGCTTCTGATCGAGGCCGGGAAGCGCAGGATTACGGCCGCGCTATTGCAGGAGCCTTATGTAGGAGGTGCGAGGGTCATGAGGAATTGTGGGGGCGTGCGCGTCTTCCAGGGTGCTGCAAGGGACGGTAGCGTCAACAAGGCGGCAATTGCCGTCTTTGACCCCACCATTGACGTCGTCCAATTTCCGAGTCTCACCACCAATAACATCGTGGTGGTGGGTCTTCGGACCAGTGCCTGGGAGGTTGCGCTCGTCTCCTTCTACTTCGAGCCTGACTTGCCTATAGAACCCTACATGGAGCACCTGAAGTGGATAGAGAAGAAGCTCGGTATAGGAAGGCTTATCCTTGGAGGGGATGCTAATGCCAAAAGCCCTTGGTGGGGCAGCACTACGGTGGATCACAGGGGGGATAGTCTTTCCGGGACTCTGGAAGAGCTTGGCCTTGAGGTGCTCAATAACGGAGAAACTCCAACTTTCGATACGATTAGAGGGGGGAGGCGTTTTTCTAGCTTTGTGGACTTAACGGCTTGTTCCGCGGATCTGCTCAGTCTGGTGGGCGACTGGAGGGTAGAAGTGGGACTGACGAGCTCGGATCATAACGGAATAACCTTCGAACTTTCACTTAAACCTAGTAAAGGAATGCAAGTAATCAGGACAACTAGGGTTTTTAATACAAAGAAAGCAAATTGGGCTGAATTTCGTGAGAAATTCAGCCAATTTACACTCGAGTATAATTTCGTAAAAGACCAAATTGATAAGATTAAGACTGCAGATCAACTTGATCAAGCTGTGGGAGTTTACACAGATATTATTAATAAAACTTGCAATACATCGATTCCTAAGAAGAAAAATGGTGAGAGAACTTCTATTCCGTGGTGGTCCGAGAGGTTAGCTCTGTTGAAGAAGGAGGTCGCCACCAGACGGCGCAGAATTAGGTGGGCAGCGCCGGTTCGTCGTGAAAAAGTTGTTGAGGAGTACCTGCAGCACAAGGAGCTTTACGAGGCGGAGGCGGCCAAAGCTCAGATAGACTCCTGGAAGGATTTTTGCCGGAAACAGGACAGGGAAGGGGTGTGGGAGGGGATCTACAGGGTTATCGGAAGGACGAAGCGAAGGGAGGAGGATTCACCCCTGGAGTGGAACGGGAAGATGTTGGACGCGAAGGGCTCCGTAAAGCTGTTAGCGGAAACGCTCTACCCGGGAGACCCTACGGATAACGACACCCCCCGTCATCGCCAGACCAGGATTGAGGCCGACATGGTTAACGCAGGTGAGCATGTTGGTACATGTGAGCCACCGTTCACCATGGCGGAGCTCGTACAGTCGGTCGAGTCCTTCAACCCTAAGAAAGCCCCAGGGGGAGACGGCTTCACTTCGGACATCTGTTCCCATGCCATTAAAGCCGACCCTGACCTGTTCCTGGCAATTGTGGAGAAGTGCCGGGAGATCTGTTACTTCCCAAGGGCTTGGAAGGAGGCGGTAGTAGTCATCTTACGAAAGCCGGGTAAGGAGGAGTACACTCACCCGAAGTCGCATAGACCGATCGGCTTACTCCCCATATTCGGCAAGGTCTACGAGAAGATGACGGTGGCCCGTCTTAAACACCACCTGATCCCTAGACTCAGCAGACGCCAGTTCGGGTTCATGCCACAGAGGAGCACCGAGGACTCCCTCTATATCCTAATGAAACATATAAAGAGTAAACTTGAGGAGAAGAGAATAGTTACGCTCATCTCACTGGATATAGAGGGAGCCTTTGATAGCGCCTGGTGGCCGGCCATAAGAACCCGTCTGGCTGAAGAGCAGTGCCCCATTGAAATTCGGAAGGTCATAGATAGTTACCTCAGCGACCGCAAAGTTAGAGTGCGGTATGCGGGCGAGGAGCTGACCAGAGTGACGACGAAGGGGTGTGTCCAGGGATCGATAGGCGGGCCAATCCTTTGGAATCTTCTGTTAGATCCTTTGTTGAGGATTCTGGAGGATACTGGCGCCTACTGCCAAGCCTTTGCTGATGACGTTGTCATCGTGTGTGATGGGGGGAGGGCTGCTGATATTGAGAGTCAAGCAAACCCGATTCTCGGGCGTGTTCGGGAGTGGGGGATCGATAATAAGTTAAGATTTGCTCCGCATAAGACCTTAGGTATGGTTATTACCAGAAAATTAAAGTACGACACCCCACGCCTGAGCATGGGCGGGATCGCGATTAATATGGTCAATCAGGTTAAAATTCTAGGAGTGACGATTGACGCAGGCCTGACCTTCAACGCGCACGTTGCGAACGTCTGCAGGAAAGCAATTGGCATTCACAAACAGCTTGCAAAGGCTGCCAAGACTAGCTGGGGTCTTCATCCGGATGTGATCCGGACGATATATGTGGCGGCCGTAGAACCTATTGTCTTATATGCCGCCAGCGTTTGGGCGCCTGCGGTCGGTAAACTGTGCGTTATGCGTCAGCTGGCAACTGTGCAACGTGGTATTGCGCAGAAGCTCAGCGGGGCTTACCGCACAGTTTCATTGAATGCGGCGCTAGTATTGGCTGGTATACTCCCTCTCGACCTCCGCGCTCGTGAGGCGGCCTCTCTTTATGAGGCCAAGAAGGGGGTACCCCAGCTAATACTTAGGGGAGGGGAAGTAGAACGGATGGCCTCTGCTTTGGAGACCCCACACCCTGCGTATCGTAGGGAACTAGAGTTGGTGAGCTTGGTAAACCGTGCAGATGTGGATGCGAACAGCGATTTCGCTGTTCGTATCTTTACTGACGGGAGCAAGATTGAGGGCAAGGTGGGCGCCGCGCTGTCCATATGGACTGGCGAGGAAGAAACTAAAACCCTCAAGCTTGCTCTTTCGTCTTTTTGTACAGTTTACCAAGCGGAGCTCCTTGCGTTGTGCAGGGCGACTGGGGAAATACTTAAGCAGAAGGCGGCAACGTTTGGGATCTACAGTGACTCTATGGCGGCCCTCTTGACCATTAAGAACCACGGCTGTCTCCATCCCCTTGCTGTGGAAGCCAGGAACAACTTGACAACATTATCCTTGCAGGGTAAGGTTGTCAGGCTGTTCTGGATTAAGGCCCATGTGGGGCTGGAGGGGAATGAGAGAGCCGATGGTTTGGCAAAGGAGGCCGCCATAAAGTCCAAGCGGAAACCGGACTACGACTTGTGTCCGGTTTCATTCGTGAGGCGTTCCATTCGTATGGCCACGCTTGGCGAGTGGAACCGGAGGTACCTATCCGGGGAAACCGCGGCTGTAACGAAGCTTTTCTTCCCCGACGCCGTGGCGGCATATAGAATAATAAGAAAGTTCGAAATAACTAATATCAGGACAAAAGTTATGACGGGACACGGCGGGTTTTCCGAATACTTGTACAGGTTCAAGTGCAAGGATAGCCCGTCGTGCATATGTGATCCAACCGTCAATGAATCGGTGCCGCATGTGTTGTTGGAGTGTCCAGTCTTTGGCAATGATAGGTTGCAGTTCGAAATGGAACTCGGAGTTAAATTGGAAGAGAGTCTTATAAAGGATCTTATGTCAAGCAAGCATAGGGACAGGTTCCTGCGATACTGCGAAAGCATCGTGGAAAAGGTGGTTGTAAGAAACAAAACTAAGAAATAAAACTATGTTTATACTATATGTTGAACATAAAGCTATTAAACATAGGTTGTGTTAAGTTGTTTTATTATTTAGATGAGATGTCTTAAGCAAGTAAGGAACATCCTTAGGTTGTAATTTAAAGTTAAGTTCTAAGAATTGTAATAATAGTCCGGGTCCAAAGTAATTGTAAATAAATCCTTTATAAGTTGTTACTGTTCTGTGAATGCATTGCATTTTGTGAATGCATTGCAGCTTTTGTCGACATAGAAGTAATTTTCCCAAAGTGAAATTGTAACCATTACAGAATTTTTTTTTGTTTTATTAATAATAAATAAGCTTCCTGTGTATCTATTTTCCTATGATATAAAGAGATAGGGTAGTTAGTTTTTTATTCGGGAGTCCCACCCGTAATGGCTATGTATGGTGATGGATGCTAGAAAGACAAAGTATGGAGAATGCAAGTACGAGCGGTAGCAAAAGCGAGAACTGGAATGAAAGATATTAGATGGATAAGGGCCTCGAGGCATGTCGAGGGTACAGATTATATAATAAAAAAAAAAAAAAAAAAAAAAAAAAAAAAAAAAAAAAACCTAACCTAACCTAACCTAACCTAACCTAACCTAACCTAACCTAACCTAACCTAACCTAACCTAACCTAACCTAACCTAACCTAACCTAACCTAACCTAACCTAACCTAACCTAACCTAACCTAACCTAACCTAACCTAACCTAACCTAACCTAACCTAACCTAACCTAACCTAACCTAACCTAACCTAACCTAACCTAACCTAACCTAACCTAACCTAACCTAACCTAACCTAACCTAACCTAACCTAACCTAACCTAACCTAACCTAACCTAACCTAACCTAACCTAACCTAACCTAACCTAACCTAACCTAACCTAACCTAACCTAACCTAACCTAACCTAACCTAACCTAACCTAACCTAACCTAACCTAACCTAACCTAACCTAACCTAACCTAACCTAACCTAACCTAACCTAACCTAACCTAACCTAACCTAACCTAACCTAACCTAACCTAACCTAACCTAACCTAACCTAACCTAACCTAACCTAACCTAACCTAACCTAACCTAACCTAACCTAACCTAACCTAACCTAACCTAACCTAACCTAACCTAACCTAACCTAACCTAACCTAACCTAACCTAACCTAACCTAACCTAACCTAACCTAACCTAACCTAACCTAACCTAACCTAACCTAACCTAACCTAACCTAACCTAACCTAACCTAACCTAACCTAACCTAACCTAACCTAACCTAACCTTTTTTTTTTTTTTTTTTTTTTTTTTTTTTTTTTTTTTTTTTTTTTAACGAAGTGGAAACCCGTTACGGGTACCGCCAGGCCCGGGGAGGCCCAGCTGGTTATGTGGGACTCTCTCTCCCGTCCTCTTCTCCGAATGAGAAGGGGAGGGGAGAGCATACCCACTAAAACCACTCCGACGTTGCCCTCTTGCCGAGGTTGGTAGGCGCCACGGGAACCCGAAGACTCCTCCGCAGCGCCTCCCGGCCGCCCTAGCTTGCGCCAGGGCTACCCGCGCCAAGGAGGGAGGAGTTGCAACGTTTCAACCCCTCCCTCAGACTTGCAGGACCGTGCAGTGCAAGCAGGGGATCCCCGTCCCCCACCCGCTGGTCCTACTGGGGGATTTGGCGGGCAGCAAACCGCCTACGCCGCATTCCCCTCCGTCTGCGCCGGAACGAGGGCGCATGGACATCCTCCTCGCGCTCCCGTTCCTCAGCCTCCTTCTGAAGCATTACTGCCTCGCAAAAGGAAGCTACTTCCTCCCATGGCTCTTCACCCCCAAGCATAGCTTCCACTACGCTGTGGAGCGACAAGTCCGTCCGTCCGAGGGCCGCAGTGAGCTGGCGACGCTCATAGTCCCAGCAAGGACACTCCTCGAGTGTATGTTGGGCTGTGTCTTCTGTTGCGCTGCAGTTGTAACACTGCGCGCTGCCCTCTCTACCTATGCGATGTAGGTAGTAGCCAAAACACCCGTGGCCCGTAAGGATTTGTACTAGTCGGTATGTTAGAGTACCGAACTCCCTATCGAGCCACAAGTCGAGTGAGGGGAGGAGTGCCGCTATAGTCCTCGTACCATAGCGACTGTCCTCCAGCTCACTCTTCCACCTATCACGCATTCGCCTTTGGGCCATTCTGCGGGCGTGCAGCAACTCCTGCGGGGCTCGCCTATCATCCCTCACCTGGGCTTCCCTTTGCTCCTTGTACGTCTCCGCCATTACGGAGGCGTCTATGTCCCACGGGGGCGTGCACGCTAGCAAACAGGCTACCATGTGCGCCACTGTCACGTAAGCCCTTACAATGCGGTTGGCGACCACCCTCTGGGGCCGTCGGAGGAGGGCCTTTGTTCTCTCCGACAGCCTGTCTGCCCATATTGGGGCCCCGTACAGCGCCATGCTGCGTACGACCCCAGCGAATAACCGCCTGCAAGGCGCACTTGGGCCACCCTCATTTGGCATCAGCTTGGCCAGCGCTGATGCGGTTCCCACTAAGCGGGGAGCGAGCCGAGCAAAATGTTCCCCGAAGTCCCATTTCCTGTCCAGGACAAGACCAAGATATTTAATATTGGCCTTGATCCGGACAGGTTCCCCTCCGATTTGCAGTGAGGCATCAGCCGGGATGCGCCAACTGGGTGCCCCAAAAACCATGGCATCGGTTTTAGACACGGCCACCTCTAAGCCAAGCGCCCTGATTCGGCCGACCACCAACTCGGCCGCAACAGCCGCCCTGCGAAGGGTCTCCCTCATTTCGCTTCCCCGCACGACCACAAGCGTGTCGTCGGCGTAACAGATCGTGGCCATGCGGGGAAGCTGCACGCCACGTATCACCCAGTCAAATCCTAAGTTCCACAATAGTGGACCCAGGACTGACCCTTGGGGGACTCCACAGGTCATGGGCCGGCTAATACGCTTCCCGTCATAATTAAAGAGCACTACCCTTTCCTCAAGGTAGTGCCCTATAATTTTCTGCAAATATTCCGGCATTCGGTGATACCGGAGGGACTCCTGGATTACTGAGTAGGGGAGAGTGCCGAAAGCATTGGCGATGTCGAGCGACACCGCCACCACTCCTTCCCCTTTGCTAGCCGCCAGAGCGCAGTAATCCTTCAGAGTCTTCAGTGCATCCAGCGTTGATCTTCCGGCCCTAAACCCAAACTGCCGGTCGGACAGGTCTGGGCCGACTTCCCGCATATGCGCGCGTATTCTGCAGGCAATTATGCGCTCCATGGCCTTCCCAGTCTCATCCAGTAAGACTAGTGGCCGATGGGCAGAGGGCGAGTCCGGCGAGCGTCCCGGCTTGGGTATAAGGACCAGCCTTCCTTCTTTCCAGATTTTAGGAAAGCATCCCACCTCTAAGCACTCGTCGTAGAGATCTCTGAGGTGATCTCCCAAGTGTGTCAGGGCCACAGGTATGACCCTTGCCGGAACTCCGTCAGGCCCCGGGGACTTTTTACAGGCCCGGAGACGATCCCTTACCATCATCATCTCATCGTCCGTGACCCTCGGGACGTTTTGAGGTGAGTCTCTCTGCTCCTCCGAGGGGGCCGACATCCTCGGGGGAGTGAAGTCTGGTGCCGGCGGGAAAAGAGCCTCCACTACCCTGTTCAGGAGTTCCAGCTCCATAGAGTCCATGGGGGGTGCACGCTTCATTTTATTCCGTACCATTTTGTACGGACGCCCCCATGGATTCCTGTCCAGTGTTGCTAGGAACTCCTCGTAAGCGGAGTCTTTTGCCTTTGCGATGGCCAAAGACAGCGCCTCCTTTGCCTGCTTGAGCGCCTCGTGGAGGAGCGCCTCCTCCTCGGCGGTGTGAAGTCTCCTGCGTCTACAGCGTGTGTACGCCCGGCGTGCACTGTTGCTGGCAGTTCGGATGGCCGCAATTTCCTCCGACCACCAGTATACACTCCGCTTAGCCGGCATTCTCCTGACCCGAGGCATAGCAGCATCACACACTGCAGTGAGCGACTCACGAAAGCGGGCTGCTTTTTCCTCTGCTCCAAGTGCCTCGGACGAGGAGTCACACCACGCTTCCACCACTGCAGCCTCTTGCGCCATTTCTGGGTCGAACTTCGTTAACACCCACCGTGGGAAATACGCCCTCCTCCCTGCAAGCGGCTGCGACTGCGGCAGCGGCGAGGCAGAGACCCTCATCCGGATGTAAAGGTGATCAGAGAGGGTCTCTACGTCCTCAAGAACGCGCCAATCAGCGATTCGTGTGGCTAGGGCAGGGGTCGCAAACGTGATGTCCACGATGGACCCACCCTGCCGACGTACACACGTGTTGGCGTTGCCCTGGTTTAATACCTCCAATCCTGTGGCCACCACCCAGTCCCGGAGGATCACCCCTTTTGGGTCTGTGTGGGGGGAGCCCCATGCGTCGCTTTTGGCATTCAGGTCCCCCATTAGCACAATCTGTGCTGGGGCGACCTTTCTCACCACTCTCCCCAAGTCCTCGAGGTAGTCCTCAAAGTCAGAGAGCAGCCTGTTGGGGGAGAAGTACACACCAATGATAACGATCTTGCCCCATCTAGCCGCCACGTACCCCGGTCCCTCCTCGATTCTGAAGAGGGAGGGGAAATCTCCTGTAGTTGGAACCACTATGCCAACTCTGCTGTCCGTTGATCCAGCCCAGTTAGGTTGAGGGGGAACGCAGTACGGCTCCGCCACCACTGCAACTGCTATGCCCCACTCCGCCATGACCTGCATTAGCAGATCTTGAGCACGGGCGGAGTGGTTCAGGTTGCCCTGAAGGATGTCTAGATGCTGATGTGCTGGCATCTAGGCATCCATGGGTTCCTCCTCTTGTGTGCCCCTTAGGGGAGTCACAGGACTCTGAGGGGTCTTTTGCCCGTCTTCACGTCCCTTTGTCGGAGGGGGAGCACATGAGTGCCCTCCCATGACATGACCCGCTGTGCGCTTTGCGTGGTGGCACACCCCGCAGAAGGGGTCCGCTGTGCAGTCTGTGGCTTTGTGTCCCGGTTTCGAGCACCGGAAACACAGATCCCCTCTTTCTACCATCGATGGGCACCGCACCCTCGTGTGGCCCGTTCCCATGCAGCGGTAGCACCGCATGGGTCGAGGCTCAAGGGCCGCCACCTTGGCAGCCGACCATCCCACTAGCAATTTCCCTTGTTCTATAAGGTTTTTGGCCGCCGCCACCGGGCACCGCACCAAGGCCGACCCGGTGCCATTCGCCAAGATCCGGATCGGTCCCACCTTAACCTTGTCCGTTTCGCATTCGCCCTTTAGGATTACTGCCGTTTTGATGTCCTCCGAGGTTACTGACTCATCAAAGCCAGTAACTCGGAGGTCTGCCGTCTTATACGGTCTGTCGACGGTGGCCAATTCTCCAATCACGTTTTCGATTTTCGCGGCCAGGTCGTCTGCAATTCGGGCATTGTTAGCACCCGCAACCTCAATTAGGCGGGCTCCCGTCGCCGACTTGCGTATCCTCACGCTCTCGAGGCCAACCTCCGCAAGCCGTAGAGACGTGGTGGCCTTTTGCATGGCCTCCAGGTACGAAACCTTAGCCTCCGGCCTGAGCGTAATAACCACGGCTGAGCTTTTTGGGGTGGTCAGTTTCACGCTCTTTGCAGGTTTTTTGACTGCAGTTCTCGGTTCAGCTTGCGGGGCCTTCTTGGGTTTGCGCTTAACAACCTCTGTCCAGGGGGTCTGCATATCCGACCTTGTCGCAGCTGTGGAGGTGGTGGGCATCGGCTCTTGCTCCTGCCGGGTTCCGGTCCGGTTCCCTGGCGCTGCTTTTGCTCCAGGCTGAGCTTTTGGCTGAGCTTTCGGCTTAGCCTTCGCCTGGGCCTTAGGTTGAGCTCTATTATTGGGCTCATTCGCTGTTTGCGTCAGCGGCCTCGATTCAGGTTGGCTGGCAGAACGGCCACCCACCGCCTTCTTGCCCTGCCTTCCTTTTGGAACCTCTTGCGTCCGGCTGGCCCTGTCCGCTGCTAACGGGGGGCGCATCACAGGCTCCGGTGGCAGTCGCCTCTCTACCGCCTCTAGCCGGGCATTGATCATTTTGCCCAGGCTGATGAACAATTCCTTTGAGTGGACTGCAAGAGCTTCTTGCAGTCCATCGGGGAGTCCCTGGGCTGAGGGGTGAGAGACCTCCCTTCGGTCAGAGAATGCGGTACGCAGGGCCTTGGTTTCAGCCGTGAGCTGAGCCAGCTGCTCCCGCATCCGTTTGTTGTCCGCTTTGAGTTTCCTGATCTCCTCGCTTTCAGTCAGGCTCTCAATTTCCTCCATACATTGGAGAATTTCTCTACAAGCCGCATTTATATTGCCTCGTACTAATCCGTTAAGGTTGCCAGACTTGGCAGCCTCAGAGAGTACTTGGCGAGCCGCCTTGCGCGCGTTCTCCACAGCCCCGGCTCTTTCGGACTCCAAACGGTCATTCTCCAGAGCCAAGTTTTGGGAGCCAGTCACCACGCCCTTTTTCACAGCACCCGTTGGACGTTTGAGAAACTCCCTGGAGAGGTCCTCTAACTCCTTTCGTTCGCCAACGGGTCGGCGGTAGTCATCTTCAACCTCGTCTTCGGATGCATCCGAAATGTGAACGGAGTGGACAGGGCTCCGATCCCTCTGAGATTTATTCCTGTTCCCTTGTGATAAGGAACGCAGCGCTGGGAATTTTAGGCGGTAGGTCTTGACCTTGTCCGCCCGGGATTCCAAGTCGTCATTGTCCGTGTCATAGGCCCTTAGTTTAGCCTTCGCTGCGGCCAGCCCCGCATAGCTTCCCATCCCTGTGGGAGTGCGCCCTCTAGAGGAGCTATTGACCTTCGGGGAAGGAGTACCTTGCCCGATTGTCAGACCCTCTGCATTGCCCCTCTTTTTGGGATTGGACACCATATCCATGGCGTCCAAGAAGTTTTCTCCTCTGTCCGTCATTTCCCGTTCATCCCCCTCAATGGGAGAACGAAAAACAATTTCTGGAGTCAATAACCTCCAACCTATTTTATCTAAAATTTTCTCCGCAAATATTAATATTTGCCCAAAATGTTGATCCCAGACGGGACGGCAGGACGCCCCCGACCGTTTGAGACCCTTTTGGGAATTTTCCGATGAAAACCTGAATTTTCCACCTTTTGCACCGCCTTTTCCACCTCCCAAATTAATTCACTTTTTTAAATCGATTTGGTTGCGGACTCCCAAATACCGGCGGTAAAAACGCCGGAAGGTGTTAATCGACCTTTTTTCAAAAAATCGTATCTCAAGGGGGGGGGGAGATACCCCCCCACAACTTAAGACAGATCTTGGGCGAAAGGATTGACCTTTCTTTTGACACCAAAAACAGAATTTTAGTGTCAGAACTGAGCCGTCTACCGAATTGTTTTTAGGTTGCTAATAAAAGCGCTAGGCGCAAAACAAAAATACCGTCAGGCGCAAAGCACTTTTTGAAAATTCCTAATTAGGAAACCGCTTTTTACTAACTTTCCTAATTAGCAGGGTAACAACTTCAGCCCCAACTCTACCCACCACAAAAATTTGGTGGCAGTAGGTCAACGGGTATAGAAGTTATTAGCCGCCGAATAGTAAAAGTTAGCAAAATGTTTGAATTAAATTCAACAAATCCAATCAAATTGAGAAATCGAAAATCCGCAAAAACAAAGCCAAATCAAAGGTTAAAGGAAGAAATCAAGTCAGGGATGAAAGCCGAGGTCGTTTTTTATCCACTAACATTCGAAAACACCTTAAAAACCGCAAGAGAGACACCAACTAAGGAAGAAATTGTCCTTACTAAGGAAGAAATTGTCCTTACTAAGGAAGAAATTGTCCTTACTAAGGAAGAAATTGTCCTTACTAAGGAAGAAATTGTCCTTACTAAGGAAGAAATTGTCCTTACTAAGGAAGAAATTGTCCTTACTAAGGAAGAAATTGTCCTTACTAAGGAAGAAATTGTCCTTACTAAGGAAGAAATTGTCCTTACTAAGGAAGAAATTGTCCTTACTAAGGAAGAAATTGTCCTTACTAAGGAAGAAATTGTCCTTACTAAGGAAGAAATTGTCCTTACTAAGGAAGAAATTGTCCTTACTAAGGAAGAAATTGTCCTTACTAAGGAAGAAATTGTCCTTACTAAGGAAGAAATTGTCCTTACTAAGGAAGAAATTGTCCTTACTAAGGAAGAAATTGTCCTTACTAAGGAAGAAATTGTCCTTACTAAGGAAGAAATTGTCCTTACTAAGGAAGAAATTGTCCTTACTAAGGAAGAAATTGTCCTTACTAAGGAAGAAATTGTCCTTACTAAGGAAGAAATTGTCCTTACTAAGGAAGAAATTGTCCTTACTAAGGAAGAAATTGTCCTTACTAAGGAAGAAATTGTCCTTACTAAGGAAGAAATTGTCCTTACTAAGGAAGAAATTGTCCTTACTAAGGAAGAAATTGTCCTTACTAAGGAAGAAATTGTCCTTACTAAGGAAGAAATTGTCCTTACTAAGGAAGAAATTGTCCTTACTAAGGAAGAAATTGTCCTTACTAAGGAAGAAATTGTCCTTAACCTAACCTAACCTAACCTAACCTAACCTAACCTAACCTAACCTAACCTAACCTAACCTAACCTAACCTAACCTAACCTAACCTAACCTAACCTAACCTAACCTAACCTAACCTAACCTAACCTAACCTAACCTAACCTAACCTAACCTAACCTTTTTTTTTTTTTTTTTTGACGGAGTGGAAACGCATTCGTACCAGCCGGGCCTGGGGTGACCCGACCGGTTATGTGGGACTCTTTCCCCTGACCTCTTCCCGAATGGAAGGGGTGGGGGGAACATACCCACTAAAACCACTCCGGCGTTACCGTCTAGCCGGGTTTGGGTAGGCGCCGTGGGATCCCGAAGATTCAAGCCGACGACGCCCCCCGGCAGCACTAGCGTGCGCAATCGCCATGTAGGGAGGAGTCGGACGCTTCGACCCCCCCTCAGTCATGTGGCATCATAAATTGCAGGCGGGGGATCCCCATCCCCTACCCGCTGATGCCATTAGGGGTTCTGGCGAGCGGCAAACTGCCGTCGCCTTTGCCCCCCACGTCTGCGCCGAGAAAGAGGCGCGCTGCTGTCGGCCTCGCGCTCTCTTTCTTCGGATTCTTTGTGGGCCATTACGGCCTCACAAAATGAGGCCACCTCAGCCCATGACTCCTCGCTCTCAAGCATGGCGGAGATGACACTGTGGAGAGCGAGGTTGTCCACACCAATTGCCGCGGTGAGAGTGCGGCGCTCAAAATCCCAGCACCGGCAGGACTCCAGTGTGTGCTGGGCTGTATCGTCTTCGTCACCGCATTGGTGGCAGACCGGGCTTTCTTCTCTGCCGATGCGGTGGAGAAAATGCCCAAAACATCCATGTCCAGTGAGGACCTGCGTCACATGGTATGTGAGCACACCGAACCCTCGATCGAGCCAGAGGTCGAGCGACGGGAGGAGTGCCGCTATAGTTCGCGTGCCATAGCGGCAGTCCTCCAGGTCGCTCTTCCATCGGTCTCTCATCCGCCTCTCCGTCTGTCGACGGGCATGGCGAAGCTCCGCGGGGGCCAATCGCTCGTCTCTTGCCACCTCCTCTTTACGGCGTTGGTACGTTTCCGCCATCATTTGGGCGTCTATATCCCAGGGCGGAGTACCGGCCAGGACGCAAGCCGCCATGTGCGCCACCGTGACATAAGCCCTAATTATTCGGATGGCGCACACCCTCTGTGGCCGTCGAAGCAGGGCCTTGTTCCTTTCCGATAGCCGATCCGCCCATATTGGCGCTCCGTAGAGCGCCATACTGCGTACTACGCCCGCAAACAACTTACGGCATTTACCGCGCGGCCCTCCTACGTTTGGCATCAATCTGCCCAGTGCCGATGCTGCACCAACAAGCCTCGGAGCCAACCTGGTGAAGTGCTCCGTGAAATCCCACTTCCTGTCCAGGACAATGCCAAGATATTTTATGTTGGCCTTGACCTGGACAGGTTCCCCCCCCTCCATTGGAAGTGTGGAATTCGCCGGAACTCTCCATCCAGGCCCTCCGAAGACGATGGCCTCCGTCTTTGCCAGTGCGACTTCAAGTCCCAGCATTTTGATTCGGTCCACCACTAGATCTGCGGCGACCGTTGCAAGCCGAAACGTATCCTCCATATATCTTCCCCGCACGGCCACCATTGTGTCATCGGCGTAGCAGATGGTGGTCATGCGGGGGAGCTGCACTCCGCGGATGACAAAGTCGAAGCTGAGGTTCCACAGTAGGGGGCCGAGCACGGACCCCTGTGGGACCCCACAGGCCATGGGCCTGGCCATACGTCGTCCCTCGTGGTCGTAGAGCACTACCCGCCCCTCAAGGTAGTTCCCCACGATTTTTCTTAGATGCAAAGGAAGCCTGAAATATTTCAAGGCTTCCTCTATGACAGTGTAGGGGAGGGATCCGAACGCGTTTTTAATGTCTAGAGACACCGCGACTACCCCCTCCCCCTTGCTGGCCGCCAAGTCGCTAAATGCTCTTAGCGTATGGAGCGCATCCAGAGTTGACCGGCCGCGCCTGAACCCAAACTGTTGGTCCGACAAGTCTGGCCCCTCTCCGCCTAGGTGTCGGAGGATTCGGCCGGCGATGATGCGCTCCAGCATCTTTCCTGACTCGTCGAAACCTAACCTTTTTTTTTTTTTTTTTTTTTTTTTTTCCTGGGGAAAATCCTTTATGGATGCCACCGGCCCGGGGCAGCCGGTGGGTATGTGGGAGTCCAGCCCCAGAAGGGGGCAGTGTACCCACTAAAAACCCCAGGGTGTACCGCTTCGCTGCCGTTTTGCTGCCTAGGCCATGGGAAACTCACCATCCATAGCCGCGGCGACAGCACGGCAGCTTGTCCAGTGTGGACCCATCTACAGGGGACCTTGTATCTCCTGTCTCCACCGTTGTGGGCGCGCCGCTGGACACTTGGCGCGTCCACCAGCTCGAGGACCATTGTGGCGGGAGATGGGCATCCCCGTGCCCTTCACCCGCGGCCCTCATGGCGGTATTTGGCGGTTGAACTGCGACCGCCGTCGCCCAACTCGCCTACGGCGCAGGGGCTGGGAGGTTGGGTCCTCCTCGCGCTCCCGCTCCGCTCCCTCCTTCAGCAGCATCACCTCCTCACAGTATGAGGCCACCGCTTCCCACGATCTTTCGCTGTCGGTCATGGTTTTAAACAGGGTCGACAGCGAAAGATCGCTTCCAATGACCTCTGCGAGGCGGGACCGCTGCTGTGTGAAGGCGGGACACACCTGCAGCGTGTGCTGCGCCGTATCTTCCGCCCCGCCACAGTGGTGGCACATTGGCGTCTCTTCCCTCCTTGCCACCCTACACAGGTACTTGCCAAAGCATCCGTGCCCCGACAGTACCTGCGCTAGGTGGAAGGAGAGGACGCCCCACTTCCTGTCAACCCATCCTTGAAGGACGGGTCGGACTCCCGTAATGGTCCAGTGGCCGGCGCTAGGCCGCTCCAGAGCCTCCAGCCATCTCCGGAAGAGAGTTTGGCGGGAGATCTCTCTCCATTGCCTTATCTCTTCCAGGCATGGCTGTTCCCCTCTGTTGCGAGCTTCGGCTACCCGTCGGTAGACTTCAGCCAGCACCTCGGCATCAAGCTCCCACGGTGGGGTGCCCGCCATGACGCAGGCCGCCTCGAACGAGGTGGTGCGGTACGCTCTTGACACCCTTACCGCCATGACCCGTTGCGATTGGCGCAAGAGGGTCTTGTTATGGGCGGAAAGAGCGTCGACCCAGATTGGTGCTCCATACAGGGCCATCGACCGCACGACACCTGCGTATAGTCGGCGGCAGCCCGCGTTCGGCCCGCCCACGTTTGGGAGCAACCGGCTCAGTGCTGACGCTGTGCCCACCAGCTTCGGAGCCAAGCGCCGGAAGTGCTCCTGGAAGTTCCATCGGCTGTCGAGGACGATTCCCAGGTACTTCATCGTCTTCCCGACGCCGATGGAAACTCCACCTACCACTATGTGGGCGTCTGTTGGTGGTGGCCTCCGGGGCCCATGGAAACAAATGGCCTCGGACTTGTGCAAGGCGACCTCGAGCCCCAACCTGCGGATTCGGTCTACTACATGGGCCACGCCAGCTGTGGCCAAAAGGGACGCCTCCCGGAATGTGGCGCCACGGGCCGTGACGAGGGTGTCGTCGGCGTAACAAGTTACGTCGACCCCCCGTAGATTGACGCCCCGCAGCACCCAGTCGTAGCCGATGTTCCACAGGAGCGGCCCTAAAACCGAACCCTGTGGAACACCGCATGACATCTCCCGCTCGACCCACTCTTCCTGTGTAGGGTAGCGGATCGCCCTCTCAGAGAGATAAGAGTCCACCACCCTACACAGGTACGCCGGCATGTTATGGTATCTGAGCGCCTCCTTTACGGTTTCCCAGGGAATAGTGTTGAACGCGTTAGCAATGTCTAAGGACACCGCCAACACCACCTCTCCCCGGGAAACCGCGTCCTCCGCCAGGGCCCTCACCCGCGAGATCGCGTCGATGGTGGACCTGCCCTGGCGAAAGCCGAACTGGCACGCGCTCAGATCCGGTCCTGCCTCTCTCAGATGTTTATGGAGACGAGTTACCACCACCCGCTCAAAAAGTTTTGCTCCTTCGTCCAGAAGTACGATCGGCCTATATCCCGAGGGAGAGTCGGCCGGTCGTCCTTCCTTCCTGAGCAGCACCAATTTGCCACATTTCCAAGGGCGCGGGACGTGCCCTCGGGTCATGCAAGCAGAGAAGAGTTGCCTTACTCTATCTCCTAGAGGTCCCAGTGCCAGTACCCAGGCGCGTCCTGGGATACCGTCGAGACCAGGGGCAGTGTTTTTGGCCTTCAGCCTCAACAACGCCGCCCCCAACTCTGCTTCCGTCACCTCGGGTGCGGCATCGTCTTCGGCTGTGCTGATTACAGCCATGCGCGGAGGCTGGTGTTCGCCCCGCTGTGGAAAAAGGGCTTCCACGATTCGGGTCAGCAGTTCGGGCTGGAGACTTTGTGTTAGTGGGGGAGCCCAAGGACGAAGTTTGGACCTTATCGTCTTATACGGCCGTCCCCACGGGTCGCTGTTCAGAGCCTCCAGCATCTCTTCCTGGGCCAGGTCTTTGGCCTTGGCTATAGCCAAGCAAAGGGCTTCGCTTGCCGCTCTGTAGGATGCGTAAAAGTGGTCCTCTTCAGCCAGATTTCGCCTCCTCCGTCTTCGGCTTCTGGTGAACCGGCGCCTCGCAGCCACGCACTCTTTGCGAAGTTGCGTGAGCTCTGCGGACCACCAGTACACCTTCCGCCTTGGACTTGTGGGCTTGACTCGCGGCATGGCTGCGTCGCAGATTTGCGCCATAACCTCCCCAAGCCAAGCTGCCTCCTCCTCAATGGCAACTGGGTTTTCGGGCGGTTCCGGCCAGGCTTGGACTAGAGCTGCCGCATAGAGGACGTCTCGGTCTAGCCGATTCAGAGCCCATCTAGGGCTGTCTCCTCTCCGAGGACGACTCAGGCCGTCCGGGTAAGTGTGGTTGGGGGAGACTTCGTATCGAATGTATAAGTGGTCCGATAACGTCTCAACCCCTTCCAGCACCTCCCAGCCTTGGACACGGCGCGCCAGGGAACCATTCGCGAATGTCACATCCACGATGGATCCTCCCTGTTGCCGCACGCACGTGTCCACCGCCCCTCGGTTGAGGACCACGGGGGGGTCGAAACCTAACCTAACCTAACCTAACCTAACCTAACCTAACCTAACCTAACCTAACCTAACCTAACCTAACCTAACCTAACCTTTTTTTTTTTTTTTTTGTTGCGGTGGGAAAATGCGTTACGCATACGACCGCGCCGTGGGGACGGCGCGGAGGTTATGTGGGACTCTCCCCCTGGCCCCACTCCCTGGCGGAAGGAGGCGGGGGGGCATACCCACTAAAAACCCACCGGTATTCCCTCTTGGCCATTTATGGGGGGGCGCCGCGGGAGCGCAAGGTGTCACCGCGTACGCCCTTCTGGCCGCCCCAGCCTATGGGCCGGGGCTCCCACGTCAAGAGGGGGGGGGCGGGAACACCGGGCCCCTCCCCTAGGCTCGTGGGCCTCTGTTGGCTGGCGAGGGATCCCCATCCCCCCCAGCTGGCACCACTAGGGAGGGAGAGTGGCGGCAAACTGCCGCCGTCTCCTCCCCTTTCGTCTGCGGCGGAGCGGGGGCGCGATGGGGTCATTCTCGCGCTCCCGCTCCCTCTCCTCCTTCTGCGACATCACGTCCTCGCAGAAGGAGGCGACGGCCTCCCAGGACCTCTCGCTTCCTACCATTGCGTAAACTACGCCGGGGAGCGTGAGGTCACCGCCGATCGCCGCCACCAGAGTGCGGCGTTGGTGGGACCAGGCGGGGCACAGCTCCAGGGTGTGCTGTGCCGTGTCTTCACTGGCGCCGCACTCATGGCACGACGCCGTCTCTTCTCTACCGACTCTCTTCAGGTACCGTCCGAAACAGCCGTGTCCGGAGAGTATCTGAGAGAGTCGGTAGGTGAGGGGCCCGTAGGCCCTCCCACACCATTCGTGGAGCACTGGGCGGATGGCCTGGATCGTGCGGGTGCCGAACTCGGCATCCCGCAGCTCGTCCACCCAGCGCTCCATGACCCCTTCCCTTAGTAGCTCCCGGGCTCGGGTCAGCTCCTCCGGGGCGAGGGATTCGCCCCGGGCCCTCCGCTCTATCCTCTCCTTGTGAGCCTCCGCATAGGCTTCCGCTTCTAGCTCCCAAGGGGGGGAGCTGGCGATAACGCCCGCCGCCTGCCAGCCCACCGTGCGGTAGGCGCGGCTCATACGCACCGCGATAATGCGCTGTGGGCGTCGGAGCAGCGCTTTCGCGGTGGGTGTTAACCTATCCGCCCAGATGGGCGCCCCGTATAAAGCCATGCTTCTTAGCACCCCCGCATATAGGCGCCTGCATGGGGCGTCCGGGCCTCCCATATTGGGGAGGAGCCTGCTCATAGCCCCAGCTGCGCCGACGATTCGAGGGATAAGGCGCCTGAGGTGTTCCTCGAACCGCCATCCTCCGTCTAAAGTGAGGCCCAGGTATTTGATGTGGGCCTCCACCTTTACCGCCTCTCCCGCGATGCGGAGCGTGGCTCCTTGCGGGATGCGCCATCTTGGCCCTCTGAAGCACAGGGCCTCTGTCTTTGGTAGGGCCACCCTCAGTCCGAGGGCCCCAATTCTACGGGCTACCAGGGTGGCTCCCACCTCCGTCCTCCTCCTAACTTCCTCCCACGTGGGACCCCGGACGGCGATCAGCGTGTCATCTGCATAGCAGATGACCGCCATCCGGGGTAGCACCTCTCCGCGGATGGCCCAGTCGAATCCGATGTTCCACAGCAGGGGTCCTAACACTGACCCCTGCGGGACTCCACAGGCCATCCGCCTCTCTTCCACTGTTCCCCCCCTCCCCGTGTAGAGCACTACCCGCTCCGTCAGGTAGTGCCCTACAATCCTCCGGAGGTAGAGGGGCACCCCGTGGTATCGGAGCGCCTCCTCTATCACTCCGAAGGGGAGGGAGCCGAAGGCGTTAGCGATGTCGAGCGACACGGCCAACGCCCCCTGCCCCCCCTTAGCCGCCTCCTCGGTGAACCCCTTCAGGGAGGATAGGGCGTCAATCGTTGACCGCCCCGCCCTGAACCCGAACTGGTTCTCCGAGAGATCCGGCCCCACTTCCGCTAGGTGGCGGGCGATTCGGGTAGCTACCACTCTCTCGAGGAGCTTACCCGTTTCGTCCAGCATCACCAGCGGACGATAGCCGGACGGGGAGTCCGGCGGACGACTCTCCTTGCGAAGAAGGACGAGGCGGCCCTCCTTCCAGGGCCTGGGGAAGTGCCCCTCCTTCAGGCACGCCGTGAATAGGGCGCGGAGCCGGTCCCCCAGATGCTCCAGGGCGAGGTGGAGCACCTTCCCTGGCACGCCGTCCGGTCCCGGGGCCTTCCTCCGGCCTTTCAGGCGACCTCTCACCGCCTCCATTTCGTCCTCCGTGACCGGGGGAACTTCGGGAGGGGCCTCCTGCTCCCGTTCGGGGGGGGCCATGCGCGGTGGGTCGAAAGGGGGGCTGTCAGGGAATAGCCCCTCCACCACCGCGCTAAGGACCGCCGACTCAAACTCCTCCGTGGGGGGAGCCACCTTCATCTTGGCCCGTACCATTCGGTACGGGCGCCCCCACGGGTCGGCGTCGAGCTCCGCGAGGAACTCCTTATAGGCGAGGTCCTTTGCCTCGCCTATCAACCTAACCTAACCTAACCTAACCTAACCTAACCTAACCTAACCTAACCTAACCTAACCTAACCTTTTTTTTTTTTTTTTTTTTTTCTCCTGGGGAAAATCCTTTATGGATGCCACCGGCCCGGGGCAGCCGGTGGGTATGTGGGAGTCCAGCCCCAGAAGGGGGCAGTGTACCCACTAAAAACCCCAGGGTGTACCGCTTCGCTGCCGTTTTGCTGCCTAGGCCATGGGAAACTCACCATCCATAGCCGCGGCGACAGCACGGCAGCTTGTCCAGTGTGGACCCATCTACAGGGGACCTTGTATCTCCTGTCTCCACCGTTGTGGGCGCGCCGCTGGACACTTGGCGCGTCCACCAGCTCGAGGACCATTGTGGCGGGAGATGGGCATCCCCGTGCCCTTCACCCGCGGCCCTCAGGGCGGTATTTGGCGGTTGAACTGCGACCGCCGTCGCCCAACTCGCCTACGGCGCAGGGGCTGGGAGGTTGGGTCCTCCTCGCGCTCCCGCTCCGCTCCCTCCTTCAGCAGCATCACCTCCTCACAGTATGAGGCCACCGCTTCCCACGATCTTTCGCTGTCGGTCATGGTTTTAAACAGGGTCGACAGCGAAAGATCGCTTCCAATGACCTCTGCGAGGCGGGACCGCTGCTGTGTGAAGGCGGGACACACCTGCAGCGTGTGCTGCGCCGTATCTTCCGCCCCGCCACAGTGGTGGCACATTGGCGTCTCTTCCCTCCTTGCCACCCTACACAGGTACTTGCCAAAGCATCCGTGCCCCGACAGTACCTGCGCTAGGTGGAAGGAGAGGACGCCCCACTTCCTGTCAACCCATCCTTGAAGGACGGGTCGGACTCCCGTAATGGTCCAGTGGCCGGCGCTAGGCCGCTCCAGAGCCTCCAGCCATCTCCGGAAGAGAGTTTGGCGGGAGATCTCTCTCCATTGCCTTATCTCTTCCAGGCATGGCTGTTCCCCTCTGTTGCGAGCTTCGGCTACCCGTCGGTAGACTTCAGCCAGCACCTCGGCATCAAGCTCCCACGGTGGGGTGCCCGCCATGACGCAGGCCGCCTCGAACGAGGTGGTGCGGTACGCTCTTGACACCCTTACCGCCATGACCCGTTGCGATTGGCGCAAGAGGGTCTTGTTATGGGCGGAAAGAGCGTCGACCCAGATTGGTGCTCCATACAGGGCCATCGACCGCACGACACCTGCGTATAGTCGGCGGCAGCCCGCGTTCGGCCCGCCCACGTTTGGGAGCAACCGGCTCAGTGCTGACGCTGTGCCCACCAGCTTCGGAGCCAAGCGCCGGAAGTGCTCCTGGAAGTTCCATCGGCTGTCGAGGACGATTCCCAGGTACTTCATCGTCTTCCCGACGCCGATGGAAACTCCACCTACCACTATGTGGGCGTCTGTTGGTGGTGGCCTCCGGGGCCCATGGAAACAAATGGCCTCGGACTTGTGCAAGGCGACCTCGAGCCCCAACCTGCGGATTCGGTCTACTACATGGGCCACGCCAGCTGTGGCCAAAAGGGACGCCTCCCGGAATGTGGCGCCACGGGCCGTGACGAGGGTGTCGTCGGCGTAACAAGTTACGTCGACCCCCCGTAGATTGACGCCCCGCAGCACCCAGTCGTAGCCGATGTTCCACAGGAGCGGCCCTAAAACCGAACCCTGTGGAACACCGCATGACATCTCCCGCTCGACCCACTCTTCCTGTGTAGGGTAGCGGATCGCCCTCTCAGAGAGATAAGAGTCCACCACCCTACACAGGTACGCCGGCATGTTATGGTATCTGAGCGCCTCCTTTACGGTTTCCCAGGGAATAGTGTTGAACGCGTTAGCAATGTCTAAGGACACCGCCAACACCACCTCTCCCCGGGAAACCGCGTCCTCCGCCAGGGCCCTTACCCGCGAGATCGCGTCGATGGTGGACCTGCCCTGGCGAAAGCCGAACTGGCACGCGCTCAGATCCGGTCCTGCCTCTCTCAGATGTTTATGGAGACGAGTTACCACCACCCGCTCAAAAAGTTTTGCTCCTTCGTCCAGAAGTACGATCGGCCTATATCCCGAGGGAGAGTCGGCCGGTCGTCCTTCCTTCCTGAGCAGCACCAATTTGCCACATTTCCAAGGGCGCGGGACGTGCCCTCGGGTCATGCAAGCAGAGAAGAGTTGCCTTACTCTATCTCCTAGAGGTCCCAGTGCTAGTACCCAGGCGCGTCCTGGGATACCGTCGAGACCAGGGGCAGTGTTTTTGGCCTTCAGCCTCAACAACGCCGCCCCCAACTCTGCTTCCGTCACCTCGGGTGCGGCATCGTCTTCGGCTGTGCTGATTACAGCCATGCGCGGAGGCTGGTGTTCGCCCCGCTGTGGAAAAAGGGCTTCCACGATTCGGGTCAGCAGTTCGGGCTGGAGACTTTGTGTTAGTGGGGGAGCCCAAGGACGAAGTTTGGACCTTATCGTCTTATACGGCCGTCCCCACGGGTCGCTGTTCAGAGCCTCCAGCATCTCTTCCTGGGCCAGGTCTTTGGCCTTGGCTATAGCCAAGCAAAGGGCTTCGCTTGCCGCTCTGTAGGATGCGTAAAAGTGGTCCTCTTCAGCCAGATTTCGCCTCCTCCGTCTTCGGCTTCTGGTGAACCGGCGCCTCGCAGCCACGCACTCTTTGCGAAGTTGCGTGAGCTCTGCGGACCACCAGTACACCTTCCGCCTTGGACTTGTGGGCTTGACTCGCGGCATGGCTGCGTCGCAGATTTGCGCCATAACCTCCCCAAGCCAAGCTGCCTCCTCCTCAATGGCAACTGGGTTTTCGGGCGGTTCCGGCCAGGCTTGGACTAGAGCTGCCGCATAGAGGACGTCTCGGTCTAGCCGATTCAGAGCCCATCTAGGGCTGTCTCCTCTCCGAGGACGACTCAGGCCGTCCGGGTAAGTGTGGTTGGGGGAGACTTCGTATCGAATGTATAAGTGGTCCGATAACGTCTCAACCCCTTCCAGCACCTCCCAGCCTTGGACACGGCGCGCCAGGGAACCATTCGCGAATGTCACATCCACGATGGATCCTCCCTGTTGCCGCACGCACGTGTCCACCGCCCCTCGGTTGAGGACCACCAGTCCGGTCACAGCCACCCATTCCATTAGCGCTTCTCCGCGTACGTCAGTCGCAGGGGAGCCCCACGCTGTTGATTTGGCGTTGAAATCCCCAGCGACCAGCACCTGTTCAGGACAACTTCTCCCGATCAAGGCCCCTAACTCATCGAGGAACAGCTCGAATTCAGCTAGGCCCCTGTTCGGCGAGAAGTAAGCCCCAACTACCATTAGCTTTCCAATGTACGTAGCCACGTAGCCATGGCCCTTTACTACTCTTTCGAGCGGTGCAGAGCCAGCCGATGTTTGTGTGGCTATGGCTACGAGGCTGTCTAGGTCTCCTGCCCAGCTGTCCCGTTGAGGAACTGTGTATGGCTCGGCCACTACCACGATGTGTATCAACCACTCCGCCATGCTCTGGAACAGAAGGTCCTGAGCTCTGGCGCAGTGGTTGATATTAACCTAACCTAACCTAACCTAACCTAACCTAACCTAACCTAACCTAACCTAACCTAACCTAACCAACCGTTGTCTGCCATCCGCCGACCGAGCAGCAGCGAAATAAACGTGCTCCGCACTAAAAAATTCGCCAGAGTGGCAATTTAAGTCATAGAACGACGCGAAATACGTCCCCGAGTTCGGGTTGACACCAGCTACCTGGATTGAGTGTTTGTTGTGTCGTAAGTGTATTGTGTGAAAAGTTTGTGTAAAATAACCTCAAAATTAGAGGTTAAAAGTGATTTTCCACCTTCAAACGCGTGCGGCGCGCGCTTTATCGCTGTGACCCCCCTGTTGCGATACATCGCCATGTGCGCACTATCGAGCTCTACACTCCGAGCCTGCTTCAGGATTTTTCCGGCCACCGGTCCCTGAGAAAACTTAAGAAAAATAAAAAAAAACCACGTGTGGCGTGGTCAGCGATCCCGTCAAGCTACGCGGTTGTGATTTGGCAGCAGTGTGGAGGACTTTAGCGACGCTCGGAAACCGAAGAAAACGGATTTTTAGGTTAGATAGTTTTTAATAAATTAATTATACAATATTGAAGTTTTGACCCTAAATTGCGCCGAAACGTCTTGAGACGCGCGGATTTCGGCCGCACAGCCGCCTGCGGGCTAGGCAATAGAATACGACCCTATTTTTAATTTAAATTTTAGATAAATTCTTCATCAGTTTTTTTCGAAAGATAAAAAATCTGGTTTTTTTAATTTAAAACTATTTAAATAATTGTTTTTCGATTTTATTAGTGTTGCTTTTTGTGTGCCTTAATTTTGTGTATTTTGTGTATTTTTCCTAAAATTTTCCGACCAACGGTTCCGGAGATAGAGATTTTTTAATGATTTTGCCCCCTCCCTCTTAAAGTTATAGAAAAGTCCAAATTTTTGGTATCCCATAGTCTTCAGATAGTGTGTTTATACCTAGGGAACCCAAAATCAGGGTTACCTAGCGGCCCTATTGGCAGATTTCGTCAAAACCGGTCTTTACCGATAATTTTAGATAAATTCCTAAATTAAATATCTCCTTAACGGCTAGCCTTACAAAACTCGGGTTTGCAACAAAGGGTCGACAAATTTGTCATCTTTCGACCACATCCGGTTTTTTCCGGATCCCCGGGTCGGAAGGTTTTGGAGCTGAGACCACACTCGGGGGACAGAGGGGTTGACGTCGAACATGTCATTGAGAACCCCAGCCTCGTACGACACCCGGTACGTACGCGACGAACCAAGGGTCGTAGGAAACTGCGGTTTTTGGCAGTGGCCTGTGGGGACGACCATCTACCCCCCCCCCCCCCCCCCACTTTGGGGAGGAAAAGAGCGACAAAAAATTGGACTCCCGAAAGTGGCCTCGGTGGACAGGCAAGGTTCACTTGTCTTAGGACATTCCAAACCGGGGCTCCGTACGACCACCGGGAGGGGAGTTATTCGCGGCCGAAATCCGGATTTGACAGTTCATCCGCCATCTTGGAAAGTTTCGATCGCGAGTATCTCACGAACGGGCGGTCGTGGGGAGCAGCGGTTTTCAGGCCTACCATCAGCGCCTGCGTATCTACCCGGCAGTATACCGAGATATTTGATCCGGGTACTTTTTTACCCCGATTTTTTCGGGACCCGGATCTGATTACTGGTGGTACCAAAAGGTGGAGCTCGTCGCGACGGGTACGGGGAACCCAAGCACGGCTTCCTGGGGCCCATAGATCCGGAGTAAACGGCGTTGTCGGTTTTACCGATAAAATTACCGGTTTATTACGATAAGCCATATCTCCGGAACGCGCAGGGCTGCAATCTCGTGATTGGTGTCTCCGTACAGGGCTTAAAGAGAGCTAAATCTTGAGCGGAAATTTGTAACTCTACATAGAGCAGAAAAGGCTCAGTGACAAATATTTTAATTTTATCATATCCGTAGACTCTAGATTAGAATTAAGACCTGCGCCATATAGTGGTGACAAAAATCGACTCTAGTCAGAGTCGATTTTGCAACTTTTTAGCTAGGTTTATAAAACTATACTGTTTATATCTTAAGATCTACACCAGGGACAAGGTCTTATTGACCTCACCTGACATAGAGTCTGGAACTCTAAAACAGCAATTACTTGAACAGAAATTACTTGAAAAAAAATTTAATGATGATCAGCCGCGACAAACACAACCCCTGATCACTGGTTATAGGAAATCCTTGATTTAAGCCCGTGTGTCCCAATTGACTCCAAATTTTATAAAAAGATAAACTTGTGGCACGCCATCATTTGTTTATAATGCAGGGAAGCAAATTTGACAAGAATCTCGATAACGATACCTTCCAGCAAAACAGCTACGCACTTCACTATTTAGGGAGTCCATAGACAATGTAGAATTCGTGGGTCAAAAACTAATTATCAAACTTTCACAAAACCTTGTAATTAATTAGAATAATTTTGAGGAAAGGAAGGACTTTCTATTTAACGTTACCAGAATTAAAACAAAATAGTACATATTGATTTTTGAAGGAAATCCCTACATTAGTCGATGGTGATTGACCCCGCTCTAGCTAGATGGCGCTGAGAAACAAGATGTCATAGCACACTCACGTGTCTCAATAGGTGGCGCTAGCCGTAACGAAATTGAAGCGTTACAATCTGATCCCTAAATTGAGCACACGACAGTTCGGATTTATGCCACAAAGGAGCACCGAAGACTCCCTCTATACCCTAATGAAGCACATAAATGAGAAATTAAGTTAAAAAAGAATAATTGCACTGATCTCACTGGATATAGAGGGAGCCTTCGACTGCGCCTGGTGGCCGGCCATCAGAGTCCGACTGGCTGAAGAAAAATGCCCACTTATGCTCCGTAAGGTGGTGGACAGCTATCTCCAAGACCGAGTAGTTAAAATACGCTACGCCGGCGTGGAATACAGCAAGACCACCACCAAGGGATGCGTACAGGGATCCATAGGCGGTCCCATACTGTGGAACCTCATCCTGGACCCACTACTGAAAAGCCTTGAAAACAGCGGCATCTACTGCCAGGCCTTTGCCGATGACATCGTTGTTGTCTGCGACGGAGAAAAGGCTGCCGAAATAGAGCAACAGGCAAATTCAGTCCTCGAACGTGTTCGGGTGTGGGGTGTTGACAACAAACTAAAGTTCGCGCCGCATAAGACCATGGCGATGGTCATCACAAACATGTTAAAATACGACATCCCACGACTGAGCATGGGCGGTACGGCCATAACAATGGCCAAAGAAATAAAGGTTCTGGGCGTCACGTTGGACGCAGGTCTGACATTCAACACCCATGTGACAAACGTGTGCGGTAAAGCAATAGCCATACACAACCAGCTGGCCAAGGCAGCAAAGACCAGCTGGGGACTCCACCCAGAGATAATAAAAATAATCTATGTGGCAACCATCGAGCCTATTATACTGTACGCTGCAAGTGTCTGGGCGCCTGCGGCCAGTAAACTGTGTGTTAAGCGCAAGCTGGCGACTGTGCAACGAGGTATTGCACAGAAGCTGAGCAAGGCATACCGCACAGTTTCGCTGAACGCTGCGCTGGTGTTGGCTGGGATACTCCCTCTCGACCTCCGAGTCCGAGAGGCGGCCTCGCTTTATGAGGCCAAGAAGGGGGTACCACAGGGAACACTGGCGGGAAGAACAGTAGAATGGATGGCCTCAGCCCTCGAGGTCCCGCACCCCGCGCATCGCAGGGAGTTAGAGCTGACAAGCCTGGTGAGCCGGGAGGACGTGGAGGCGAACAGCGATTTCGCTGTCCGCATCTTCACGTACGGGAGCAAGATTGAGGGCAGGGTGGGAGCCGCGCTAACCATGTGGAATGGCGAGGCCGAAACCAAGGCCCTCAAGCTTGCCCTCTCGTCCTATTGTACGGTTTACCAGGCGGAGCTCCTTGCGCTGTGCAGGGCGACTGGGGAAATCTTAAAGCATAAGGCGGCAACGTTCGGAATATACAGCGACTCTATGGCGGCCCTCTTGACCATCAAAAACCACGGCTGTCTTCATCCTCTAGCGGTGGAAACTAGAAACAATCTGACAACACTGTTCCACCAGGGCAAGATCGTTAGATTGTTCTGGATAAAAGCCCACGCAGGTCTGGAGGGGAATGAGAGAGCCGATGGCTTGGCCAAGGAGGCCGCTCTAAAGTCCAAGCGGAAACCAGATTATGACCTGTGTCCGGTCTCATTCGTCAAGCGACCCATCCGTATGGCGACGCTTGACGAATGGAACCGGAGATACGTGACAGGGGAGACCGCAAAAATAACAAAGCTCTTCTTCCCGGACGCAGTGGCGGCGTACAGTATAATAAGAAAATTTAAAACAACAAACATCAGGACACAAATCCTAACGGGGCATGGCGGGTTTTCTGAATATTTGAATAGGTTCAAGTGTAAGGAGGACCCGTCGTGCATATGCGACCCAAATGTGAGCGAAACAGTACCACATATACTGCTGGAGTGCCCCGTCTTTGGACGCGATCGTGCCGACCTGGAACTTGTACTGGGCATAAAACTGGAGAGCGACATCTTAAAGGAACTAATGTCAAGCAATAATAGGGACATGTTCCTTGAATACTGCGAAAAGGTCACACTGAAGGTAGTGGAAAGAAACAAAACAAGCAAATAAACTACGTTTATAAAATATATGAATGTATTTCTATTAAGCATAGAATAAGACTAGGAAGTAAGAGAAATGTAAAATAGTACTTAACAGTGTAAAACATATAATATAAGTATAAGAAATGTAAAAATATTAGTACTAAGATGTTCTGAATAAACGGCTCGTCACATGCTTATTGAACTAAACACCCAGTACAAAAAAGAAGTCGACTGCCAAATGGAGACACAGTGTCCTAACACATGAATATGGACTGTATATACAGAGAAGTAGGATACCAAGTGTAGATGGGAATCCCACCCATAAAAGTCCCGTAAGATATGATGTACGCAAAAAAGAAAAAGTATGTAGAATAAAAGTGCGAGAGGAATGACTGCGAGAACTAGAATGAATGTAGATAGCAATTAAGGGCCCTGAGTCATGTCAGGGGTAGGTAGAATAATAATAAAAAAAAAAAAAAAACCTAACCTAACCTAACCTTTTTTTTTTTTTCCCGACGGGAAAATGCGTTACGCATACTCCCACACCGTGGGGACGGTGCGGGAGTTATGTGGGACTCTCCTCATCCCGCCCCTTCCCGAACGGAAGGAGAGGGAGAGGCCTACCCACTAAAAACCCGTCGGTGTCCCTCCAGGCTTTGCTGCGGCATGCCGCGGGTGCACTTGCGTGTTTCAACCGCGACTTGCCGCAAGCCGGCCCCAGCTATACATAGCCGGGGCTCCGCGCCAAGAGGAGGGGGACCGGGACACTTGGTCTCCCCCCTAGACGTTGTGGGCTGTTATCGCCGGCAGGGGATCCCCATCCCTTGCCAGCCAGCACCACTATGGGGGGGCGAGGGCGGCGATATATTGCCGCCTTCTCCTCCCCATCCATCTACGCCGGAGCGGGGGCGCAAGAGGATTATTCTCGCGCTCCCGCTCCCTCTCCTCCTTCTGTGAGATGGTGGTTTCACAGAAGGAGGCGACGGCCTCCCAAGCCCTCTCGCTTCCCAGCATGGCGTATACAACGCTGGGGAGCGAGAGGTCGCCGCCGATCGCCGCCACCAGAGTGCGGCGCTCGCCAGACCAGCTTGGGCACACCTCTAGGGTGTGCTGTGCTGTGTCCTCACCAGCGCCGCACTCGTGGCACGACGCCGTCTCCTCCCTGCCGATCCGCCACAGGTACCGTCCGAAGCAACCATGTCCGGACAGCACCTGGGCGAGTCGGAAGGTGAGGGACCCGTGGGTCCTCCCACACCACTCCACGAGCTGGGGGCGGATGGCCTCTATGGTGCGGACGCCGTACGTGGCGCCCGCTAGGTCATCCACCCAGAGCTCGAGGACCTCCTCCTTCCTCGTCTCCCTTGCGTGGGCCACCTCCTCTGGGGCGAGTGTATCGCCCCTGGCCCGCCTCGCCACCCGCTCACAATGTGCCTCGGCCAGCACCCCCGCTTCGATCTCCCACGGGGGTGTGCCGGCCAAGACGCATGCCGCAGCGTGGCCCACCGTGCGGTAGGCCCGGCATGCCCTCACCGCCATAATGCGCTGCGGCCTACGGAGGAGGGCCCTGTTCGGCGCGTCGAGGGCATCTGCCCAGATCGGCGCGCCGTACAGGGCCATGCTGCGGATGACACCCGCGTGCAGGCGCCTGCAAGGGGCGCCTGGTCCTCCTTGGTTCGGCAGGAGCCTTGCCAAGGCTCCGGCCGCACCGACGAGACGGGGAGCAAGCTGCTTAAAGTGCTCCCCGAATCGCCACCTCCCGTCGAGGATAAGGCCCAAATATTTGATTTGGGCCTTAACCTCAACAGCGTCTCTGTTGATCCGGAGGGTGGCCCCCGCCGGCACTCGCCACCTTGGCCCTTTAAAACAAAGGGCCTCGGTTTTGCGGAGTGCCACCTTTAGGCCTAGCGCCTCGATCCTCCGGACCAACAGGGAGGCTCCCACCTCCGCCCTCCTTTTCACCCCCTCCCATGTGGTGTCCCGGACGGCCACCAGCGTGTCGTCTGCGTAGCAGACGACCGCCATCCGGGGCAGCACCTCCCCTCGGATGGCCCAGTCAAATCCGACGTTCCATAGCAGGGGTCCTAGGACTGACCCCTGGGGAACGCCGCAGGCCATCCGCCTCTCTTCCCGATTTCCCCCCCTCCCCAGGTAGGACACTACCCGTCCTTGCAGGTAGTGTCCTACCACCCTCCGGAGATAGAGGGGCACTCTATGATATCGGAGTGCCTCCTCTATCACCCCGAAGGGGAGGGAGCCGAAGGCATTGGCGATGTCTAGTGACACCGCCACAGCCCCCTGCCCCCTACTGGCCGCTTCCTCCGTGAACCCTTTCAGGGCGGTCAGGGCGTCTATCGTGGACCGCCCTGTCCGGAACCCGAATTGGTTCGCGGAGAGGTCCGGCCCAACCCTCGCTAGATGCTGGATGATGCGGGAAGCCACTACTTTTTCGAGGAGCTTACCGACCTCATCCAGCATCACTAGCGGCCGGTGCCCGGAAGGGGAGTCCAGCGGTCGACCCTCCTTCCTTAGCAGCACCAGCCGCCCCTCCTTCCACACCTTGGGGAAACGACCCGCTGCCAGACAGTCGTCGAAAAGGCAGCGAAGCCGGTCCCCAAGGTGCCTCAAGGCGATGGGGAGCACTTTCCCAGGCACCCCATCCGGTCCCGGAGCTTTCCGGGACCCCTTGAGACGTCCAACCGCCATCTCCATTTCCTCCCCCGTTAACGGGGGAACTTCGATGGCGGTCTCCTCCTCCACGCTCTCTGGCGGAGCCATACGCGGTGGGTCGAAGGGGGGGCTGTCAGGAAACAGCCCCTCGACCACAGCACGGAGGGCGGCCGGTTCCATCTCCTCCGTGGAGGGGGCCACTTTCATCCTTGCCCGTACCATACGGTACGGGCGCCCCCACGGGTCCGCATCTAGCGTGGCCAAGAACTCCGCGTAAGCGGAGTCCTTGGCCTCCGCAATGGCGATAGCGAGCGCCTTTTTGGCCGAGCGCACCTCGGCCTGGAGGCGCTCCAGCTCGCCCGCCACCTGACGCCGCCTTCGTCGGCATCGGGTAAAGGCGCGGCGGGCAGCGTTGCTGGCGGCACGCAGGACCGCGAGGTCCTGCGTCCACCAGTACACTCCCTCCCTCGGTTGGAGCGGGCGCGCCCTAGGCATGCCCGCATCACACACCGCCGTCAGGTCCCTTTGGAACCTGACGGCCCTCTCCTCGACCCCCACCGACTGGGGGGGGTCCGTTGCCCACGCACGGACCACGGCGGCTTCCTCCGCCAGGTCCGTTTTGAGGCGGGAGAGCTGCCATTTCGGGAAGCTCTCTCCGCCCCGCCCACCCACCACCCGGACCTGAGGCCCGTGAGGCGCACTGGAGACCCTGAACCGGATGTACATATGATCCGACAGGGTCTCCACCTCCTCCAGGACACGCCAACACGTTATGCGTGCGCCGATGGCAGGGGTGGCAAACGTTACGTCTACCACGGAACCCCCTTGCCAGCGCACGCACGTGTAGGCGTTGCCCCGGTTCTCCGGGACCAGACCTACCATGGCGGCCCAGTCTCGGAGAAGCGCCTTCTTCGCATCCGTGATGGAAGACCCCCACGCCACGCACTTGGCGTTGAGGTCCCCCATCACGATGACCTGAGCCGGCGATGCCCTCTGCACCACCAGCTCTAGGCCATCCAGGAACCTCTCGAACTCCGAGAGGTTCCTGTTTGGAGAGAAGTAGACTCCTATGAGTACTACTCCTCCCCAGTTTGCCGCCACGTAGCCCGCGCCCCTCTCTTTGAGTGAGAGGCGCTGGGGGCCCGTTGGCGGCACCACCACGCCAACCGAGCCCACTGTGTCCCCTACCCAGTTTGGCTGGGGGGGGACAGCGTAGGGCTCGGCCACGACCGCGACGCCGATCTTCCACTCCGCCAAGACCTGCATGAGCAGGTCCTGTGCGCGGGCGGAGTGGTTGGCGTTGGTCTGCAGGAACTCGGTATGCAGGTGTCTGGGCATTAAGACACCTGCATGTCGAGTTCCTCAGCCGCCTGGCGGCTTGCGGCGTTTGACGGGAAGGCCCGGTTCGGTGGGGCCTTCCCTTTCACTGTTGGGGGGACACATTTTTCCCCCCCCATCACATGCGCATGAGGTCGACCTGCCTTTGCGCAATCTTTTAACGACATAGACCTAGCGAAAGAATTCAAATTCAATATTTTCCAAGACTCCTTACGTTCAATTAGGCGTAAAATGCTGGATCCATCGCACACCTCTAAAATTTAACCTCCATCTTTTTGTTGTACTATTTAATTAAATCTGTTAATATTATTTTAATATAGTTTTATAAATATCTTAATTGTAGTAGATATAGTATACGTCCCTAAGCATGATGAATGCTGTCGCATGCCTGTTATTGGTGCATGAACAGGGGCCATAACTTGTAATATTGTTAATTCAAAAGTTTCGTTAATGTACTGTTGGCATGTCTAAATAAATAAATAAATAAATTTGGGTCTATTTATGCTACTCTAGCATATTGCCATTAAAAAAATATTTAAGTTTCTGGAGCCACTCTTAACGTAAATTTCCAAAATAGAAACCATCAGAACTTGATAAAGTGTCGCGCTGTTCAATCCGGTTTGATGGAACATGCTAGTTTCTCTTAATATGTTTACCAAAGTTGCTTGTTTATTTTACATTCTAGTAAAGATTTAAACAAAATTATGTGCATTGCTCGTAGCATTTTCGCAGGTGTATGAGGCGTTTTGTATGAGTTGTTTAAATAGTCTCATAATATCATAATGAGACTAAGTAATATCACCAGTTAGCGTTACATAGGCCCATCGTTAGCGCCCACGTCTCTAGTACTTAGGTTAGTACTAATTTTGAATCTTAAAATAAACAAAGAATAGATAAGCACTAAAATAGATAGAAGGAAATAAAACAATTAATTGGATATCATTTTTATTTAATAAGCCATAAACATACTTATAAACTCTGTAGATTTAGGTAGTAAAAATGCCACAAAACATTATTAGGTACCTACATAACAAATACTACAAAATAATAATAATCTTTTTTGTAACATCAAACTAAAAATAAACGGATCACTCCGCGGATGCTCCCGCCCGCGCCCGCCCGACCGGGGTGTCGCCGAAGCATTGCGCCCCCAGAGGAAGGACTACGGATTAGTCCACAACTCGGGCTATATTCGACTGACATGCGTCAGTGATCCGTTTATTTCACTATAATATAATCTGATCTCATATACATAACTCGGTTTTGTAACAGAAAGGTATAAATAAATATACCTCCCTGATATAAATTTGATATCATTGTAACAAAGAAACTTAACCGTAGGTATTATAGCATTGTGGTGGCGTTTGCTTTCGTATGACATGTGTTTATTATGTCATTGCCTTAGCGCTTCCTTGTAAAGGTAAATTAGCAAGCGAGATGTTCATGTGCCCCACAATGCAGGAGGTTAGCAATGACTGTCGCTCATCTTAGTACCTTAATTAGAAACCAATACCTATTAAACATAAAAATAAAAACTACAAGCTATACCCATTACTATTCGCGGATAACCCAGGGCAACTTAACGATAAATAGTATAATTAAAAGGGCACACATAATTTAGAGGGACATGAAAAAATATAATTCTTTTCATTATTTTGACATTACGTTTTAATAAGTACCTTTTAATAGGTACTGGTACTGGCGTGGCTTCACGAGTGTTCTGAGTGGAGTAGGTTCGACCCGCGGTCATGTTCTCTATGTGTGTATTACAAGAGCTGCCGACAAGCATTGCCAATAATAAATCTGGTCAATATACTTAGTGAGTACTAACAAGTTAATGTTTGGGCCGGCGTCCCCCGAGCGCGGACCCGCTCTCGGCTTGGCCCAGAGCATGCGTGGAGCGGTCAAACAAATAATACAAACTCCCTACTCGTGTGGCATCGCAGTCGCACGCACAACTCATAACTTAAGACAGGTAGTTTTAAAGCCTGCG
>CAVNVB010000072.1:0-48000 GCA_963691665.1 Clepsis dumicolana
GGAATGCTGGACTGTTTTTCATTTGTTTTTAACTTTTTAAAAAGTAAAATAAACCATGGAAACATCCAGTGACATGTCTCATTCAGCCAAACCAGTGGCTGTTTGCAGGCGTTCTATTCGAAATTTAACATTTTTATCGATGTCTTAAATAGCTTGGCAGTATTAAAAAGAAAAACATACTTTTTTAACTAAAAAAAAAATGGCAGGAATGAAATCATACGTAAGCAAGTAACAATAACACACAAAGTCTTGATTTATTTAAAGTTATGCAAGTTATATTAACCTAATAGTTTTTAGTGACAAAATCGTGATCATTTGTTGTATAGAAGTCCACCATGATGAAAATCAGAGGATAACTATTAACTAAAGCAAACTGCTTAGTACCGCTTAAATTTCAATGGAAATATTTAGTCGTTGTGAAACTATTATAAAACAGGGGTAAGGAAGTTAATGAATTTAGTTAGTTATTAAGTATTTAATTAAATAAAATATGTTAATAATGACTCAGATATTGTAATATTTTGCAATTATTTATTGCCTATTTAACCTATTTAAGACACTGCCACAATTACTGAAACAACAATGGCAGTTTTGGCTTGCTGTATTATGAGAGTTAATTAATAATTAAAAAATCCTTATTTCCTCTTAATGTTTGAGAAAAAATCTATATCTGCCACGGCTGGAATAGCAATTGCTCACTTCCCACGCCTGGGCATTAATCGACTATTGCAGTTTTATATTAATAAGAGAGAATAACTAAAGGGTCCTTGTCTGTAATTTTATCATACTAATTATAATAGCTATTTGAATAATAAAACGACAATATTCCAAGTAAATTAAATTGTTGGCGCAGAACCCATAGCTTTACTTGACTTCGAAGAATTTTACTTTATGAACCGCACAGTCGTCATCCAGAAAACTTTAATTTTTAGCAGTCTTTTTAAATTTCCGGGTATTGAATGTTCCACGCCAAGTTTTATATTACAAATTTGGCCAATATTTTTTGAACACATTTATGACTAAAAACCGACACAAATATCATAAGCTCAATTCAAAAATGGCAGACCCGATTTTTATGAAACTTAGCTAAGAACCAACTCGATTAAACTAGCTTTTTATATTAGAAAAAGCCGCATCCAAACCCGTCCATCCGTTTTTTAGCTACGATGCCACAGACAGATACACAGATACACCCTTACACAGGTCAAACTTATAACACCCCTCTTTTTGCGTCGGGGATTAAAAAGATAAGCGCCCGTTGAAGCGGTTCCGGCGCGCTCTTATTTCCGAGCTCAGCGCAATCTCGGCACGAATTTAAACTTACGTAAAAGTACGTAACACGTAAAGTACAAAATAAGAAATGTCTTCAGTGTGTACTGACTGCGGAACGTGGAGTAGACGGACCGATAGGAGGTGTCTCTCTGATTGCGCTCCGCCGTCGCCGGCCCGACGTCGACACTAACGACGTTCCTATTTATTTTGTTCCAACCTTCAAGTTTGTTTGCAAACTTTTGTAAGTAATGAAATAAATTAAAATGATAACTTCCACGTCTAAGGCTCTATTTGTACGTGCTTCACTGATACTTACTTATTTACGGAGCTTTTTTTGGTTTAGCTGTTTGCTGCGCTGATGTAATTACTTAGGAAGTTTGAGATAGTTTCTTCTACTGTAGAATTCTATACATAGTACTCATCAGAGAACCTAAGTGAAGGATTTTAGCAAAAAAGAGAAGCTCAGTTAAAAGGTATTAACGACGACTTTTGAATATTTTATTATTTGTTAGTTTTGCCTTTACTTTTATTATTATTATTATAGGACTGGTGAAGTGTCCCACTACTGGACAAAGGCCTCCCCCCATGTTCTATATTGTCTCTACTATTTAATAAAAAATATTTATACGACTAACAAAGTGCATTATACGCACGCGATTAAATGAAACAAGTTGATAACGCAGCGTATTTCAGAATAAGCGGGCAGCGGCTCGCTGGCGGCGATAAATAATAAAAAGCCTTCTCCACTTTAGGACTTGCAAAAATCACAATTTATAGAGCATTTTAATTTCACTTAGCCGATCCATATTTTACATGTGGCGGCGCGCCCGACCGTGGCCCGACTCGAATTAATACTAAATTGAAATTGTAAAAATGGAAATACAATTTTCTTGTTGTAGGTAGCTTCTCCTACTTTCCGGTGGTACCGAAGATGGGTTTCGCTACACCACATTTAATTTTGCTGAGTGTATTTTAAAACAAGCTGTTTTTTTAATGATAGGAAAAAACAATTATGACAACGATTTAAATATACAAAACGTTTCTTAGGGTACCAACGTTAAAACATAAATATGTATGGGAAAATAGATTACTCCGTCGTCAAATAAAAAGTTACCCCAAAAATTGAGTTAAGACCCTTTTTCTAAAACGTTCGCATCACAGTCGTATACACCCTCGAAACCGTATTAAATCAGGCAGGTCTTTATAAGATTCATGACTTAATACACTCGGCACTCATATTCGTATACAAAAACATGTAGAGAAGGGCGCTCGTGTAGGGAAATTGAAAATAACGAGGACCTCCGTTCGCACCGCGCATCAAGCCGCCTGTATACGGCGCGACCACCGACGAGTGACCTATCGCCAGCCTTTCGATCTTCCCTATCTCCTCTGATCTTTTCATCGATACAAGAAGCGTGGGAGCTCACTGATACTTGGTAGCACTACGGCAGCTACGAGTGGAGAGGCCCTTTACCGAATAGAGTTACGTCCTACTTATCTTTAAGGAGACGATGCCTTATTTTCATCCACTTGCAAGAGGAACAACTCAATTCACTCGAATCTATCATTAAATCTTGTGAGGATTTTGCAAACCTGTTGCCGAAGTTGCGGGTGCTTAGCTAGTGTGTCTTGTTCGAGGTTTTTTCTTAGTTGTGTGTTAAATAGCTCTTAGTATTTTGCAATTCAGGAGTGTCAGTTTAGCGGGAACTGTGTTGTGGTTTCCTGTCCCTCTTCGGTTATGCACAATAGAGCTTAAATGGCTCAGTCGGTAGCAAGCGTAACCGCGCTCCCTTAATTTATGGATGGCGAGATTTTGATACTGCAGCTCTAGTAGTTATCCTGTTATAACTAAACGAGTCCGGTTGTGGCTTGACCACTTCACCTGCCTGTAGACTTAGTTACTGGCCTTGCTATGGATGCTGAAACTACTAAAACCTTACCCTTTCAAATATAGCATTGCAATGGCTTGTTTTTGCGTCGATATTGGTTCTTTAAAGTAATAGGACAATTTTAACATAAAACTACCGTGAGACTCAATCATAGTGAAATAAAAGGGTCACTCACGGATTTAAGTCCAGTTTAGTCGTCTTCCCAATTTTAACCGTCATAGTTGATGGTCAGTGCCCCTTAGTTGGAAGACTGTGTTAAATAATGCGCTAACGGTTGGTGTAAACGACCTTAACAGTGACGTGATCTGTATAGTGTGCTACCCTACGTTTGACAACAATAAAAATGATGATGAAAACGAGGGTAGTTTGTGCGGCGCTGTCAGCTGCGCCTATAGTAGTCACGCGAGCTGTGCCCTAAGCACGACTTGTCGAATCCTGCGTCACGTAAACTCGAATAGTAAACTATAACGAGTTTGTATGACGTTTGGAACAGCGCCCGCCCGTGAGCGTATTTGGAACTAAAATTTAGTATGAGATTTCTCGATCTCGATACGATAACCGTAACGTAACGCAGGATTCGACAAGTCGTGCTTAGGGCACAGTGCCTTGGCACGCAGTGTGCCTCTCGCTGCCGCTGACTTGTGCGCTCCCAGAGAAAGGACTACTATCAGTGTTAGTCCGAAGCACGTCGGGCTAAACTCGACTTATATACGTGATTTGTTTATTTTACTATAATAGGACAATGTCGTCGTTTTTGTACCAATAAGTAGGTTCTGCAAACGACAATTTGCATCATCTGCGTGTTTAAAATGAAGTTGCATAATGTAAGGCAAACAAAAGTGGAAATAGCTATACACAAAATACGCTATTGAGCTGTTTCCTGCCACTGTTAATTACAATTATTGCATAAAAGTTAATTAATATGCCCAACCCACAGCAGAGTTATTTCAAATGAGCCCATTGTTTTCCGCGGCGTTAGGTTAGGGCCGAACTATCGAAATGAGTCCGATAATCCACTCGGCTATTGTGTTTGAACAAAACTCCAAGAAAATAAATATAGGACGGGGGTTGAGGCAAAACCCCAAACCGCAACGTCAGGAACAAATAGCGGTAACTCCCGTATTCATGGCTCATGGCTGCAGCTTCGGCTGGGAGCCGATAGCAATTACCGGCGGAATTAATATCACGCCCCAAATGTTGCTCGCACATTTATACGTATCGAGTGCAATATTGTCTCCTTTATTAGTTGCCGGGACAAATGCCGCCGCTGTCGTAATTCCACCCTTATTTCGGTCGTCGATTGCCGCCTTTCTTATTTAATCTTGACGATAATTAATACTCCTTACGGCCTCTCCCGCCACAATTCTGGGGTTGACGTGGTCACTTTTTCAATTTGTATTAGTTAGGTGTAATTAACCCACTATTGGATTACCCAGTTGAACGGAATATGATTTAATGCTGGTGCAATTCGCACCGCGGCGCGCCGGTCCGTTAATGCTAGCAGTTTTCAAATGCAATATTCTGTCATGTGCTCGCGACTGTGCAAGTATTACCCACATAATCCACAGTGAAATTAAGTAAGTAATCCAATAATTAATCTAAATGGACCGTACAGCCGAATGGTTCAAAACAATCAGCCCTGCCGCAAAATACGTGCATTAAATGAAGCAAATCGCCGCCTCCGGGGATCTCTGATAAATTAAATTGATTAGAATCCGTTCGATGCCAGCCACCGATGTAGCGCTGTGTAAAAAATAGGGCCCAGCGAAAAATAGCCCGCGACTGGTGATCGGACCAATTGCAGCCATTATTATTTTTAATTCGTAGGTTATTTTTGGACTGATCTGATTTTTACATTAATGCCATTAATAAGCGGGTGAAATTGGCTAGTACTGGAAAAAGACATGCGTTCTATTGATTACCATTTCCAAAAAAATCCGATAGAGCCTAGTGGTTTAACCTATAGCAAGCGCAACCTCAAGCACTTTAAGCAAAGGGTCGTGGGTTCGAACCCCGGCTCGCACCTCTGAGATTTTCGGAATTTATGTGCGACATTACATTTGTAATTTATTACGAGCGTTTCGGTGAAAGAATACAATGGTGAGGATGTTTGCACACACCTGCGAAGCAATTCAATGGTGTGTCTGAAGTTCCAAAACCGCACTGCGCCCGGGAGTGAAGTTCATTCTGGGAGGAGGCCAGAGGTCCAAGCACGAATATTGGAATCCTGCGTAACGTAATCGAGTACCGAGTAACGTTATCGAGAAAATTTGTATGACGTTTGGAACAGCGCCCGCCCGTGAGCGTATTTGGTACTAAAATCTAATATGAAGTTTCTCGATGACGATACAATAACGTTAGGTACAGTCGAGGAAATTAATTCCTGACCCACCGTAGAACATTTTCATAGTAAACGTCATAACGATTTTCCTTATCAAGCTATGCAATGTCACTATGACGTTTACTGTGAAAAGGTTCCATGGTGGGTCAGGAATTAATTTCCTCGACCGTACGTTACGCAGGATTCGAATATTCGTACTCGAGCCCAGCAGTGGGACGTAAAGGTCTGGTGAGGCGATGTTATTAGGTATAATTTTATGAAATCTTCCTTTATTTTCCTTCAATCCGCAAGTGCTTTTATGATGTAGGTAATTAGGAAATGATACTTGGCTTTAATGAATCATTAGTAGGTTACAATTTTCTTACAACTTTAAATTTACCTATAGCTTTAATACGTAAGTATAGCACACCTGTCACGTCCTAGCAAACATTTTAAGTGCAGCACCAAAGCGTTCAATAAAGTGGAGCTTTTCACAAATTCCGTTCACGAAAGCTTTAACTGGCGATTAAAATTTAAGCTCGAATTTAGACGGCCTAATCTCGGCGTTGCACCTCACTGCATTTTCGTATAATTTTGTATAATGAAGTCGTCAGCTATCTGGTCGGACAAGATGGAGGGAGAGCAGGCAGCTTGTCGGTATGTGTCGAAGCGACGAGAGGCTTATCGGGTGCAACACATGCTCTGTTTATTTATTACCAACCTACTAGCCTAGTACGAAACTCTCGCGACTTATGCATGTGTTAACTACAAGTTCGGCTTCGCAGCTATTGCAATGTGCTTCGGGCTGGTGAATGATAAACTGCGCCCTTTGTCGTCGATGGATGATATTCGCACACAGCACATCACGGAGCAACTTGTCTGCTATGTGTTATTGTGAAGAGCTCGAACTTGAGTGAACTGTGCATAGCAAACAATACTCGGTGAGTACTTAAACCAGACATTGAAATACCTTCTGTTTATCAGTACACTTCTGGCTTACGATGAACCTAAAGTGAACGTTTGAAAAACTAATTGATTCTATTGATATGTATTTCTTCAATCGTGGTTTTGTTTCTCTTCTTATGTTTTATAATACGTTTATGATTTCAATACTCATAACTCTTAAATAATACTTGAGTAAGCAAAAGTGTGGAAAACTAACGAGGAAACTAGCAAAAAACACATCTAAAATTTACCATCCACAGATTTTCCACTTGAAACTCTCATCATGTCAGGAACTTGTACCCCGCAATGTCGCATAAATAGCCAGTCTCATTGTTATAATTGAACTAACATATTCAACCAGCAAATTAGGTATTTACAGCTATGTAACACGTCAAATAATTCATCCCTGTATTTATTTGTTTGCAGTCTGCATTGGGTATTGTTTGTCGATTGCGTACAAGGATACCACTATGGAGATCGTGTGTATACTTACTTAATAATTACATTAGCCCGTCCATATTCCGCTTTATTGATTATGTACAGTATTTACGTGTTTAGGTTGTACAATGGTAAATAACTGTAGAGTATTATAGGAGAGGTATAGGTCAAGAATCTCGATGAATCTTGCACGGTTTGCTGTAGATTAATTTATAATTAACAAGGATTTATTTTTAGATGTCTGCACATTATTATCATGTGCTACATGTGTTTGTAAAACTACAACCAGTAATTTTTATCACTTGCTTTAATAATCTACCATTAGGTGATTTCGATTTCAAACAGTTACGCTAAGAGGTTAATGAACTGAAACGAATTTCATTACGTGAAACCTTCGATCAATGATTACCTAGAACCAAGGACCATAAAACCAAGAGGTCTGCCAGTGTCTATACGATGTCGCGTTCCTTTGAAATAATAAGCCTGCTGTAGCTAATTTTACTACGGAGGGGTCTCTATACCATTCATTTGGTATGGCATTTAGACCTCTGGCTAACACAATAGCGCCATTTAAATTCATTTTTTCTTTCAGTTCATAGATGGCGCTATTGTGTTAACCAGAGATCTAAGTGCCATACAAAATTAATGGTGAGACCTCTCTATAGTGAAACTAGCTACAGCAGGCTCATTATTTTACAGGAACGCGACATTGTATAGCCATTGGTAGTCCTCTTGGTTTTATGGTCCTTGCCTAAAACAAAAACGAAGTAAAAATATGGCACCGTTCTACTGTCAGTTTGCTATTGACTATTTTGATCTAATACGATCCTTACGCTGTTACAATAACGTGCAATAAATAAGAGCTCTCTCTACAAGTGACCTGAGATATGCTTGGTAATTATTGATCAAAGCGTGTGAATCATAATAAAGTTATTTTGATTGAGCGAGGAATACAACAATTTATGCAAGCCACTAGGCAACATTTCAATTTGGTCTTCCATTTACATAATCTGGACTAATATCACAAATTTCCAAACCTAAGCATTAATTCCAATCCGTTTTCATTACAGGGCAGTTGTGTCTGCTATAATAACGATAATCCCATATAGATTCGTAATCCTAGTATAAATTATCGGATTAAAGGATCAAATCAGTTACTTATTCAATCCATCAGCACAGGTCACAGTGCGTCTGTAATTCTGTACCGCAGAGCAAACACGCGTGTCTGCATCAACAAGGTATTTTAATTAATTGAAATACCATCAGTGAATTAAATAAATATTAATGTTATGTTGCTTAATTATTTTATGACGTTCAGTCGGTGACAAACAGTTTTGGATATGTGATATTGCGAATCAAATAAAATATTGTTTGATTCACGCCGACCTGGATTGCTGCGGGTTTGCCGGCTATTAATTATCACTTTGTGGTTCAATTATTGTAATTGAAATTTTACTTTTACCATCATTGTTTTATGGTGGTCTGGACGTACCTAATATCACAGAGTTAGTGCGCTGCATTGAATGTTTTTTTTAAACATTGCGTGTCACACTTTAAAAAAAATAAGCCCAAAATGGCAGTAGAGTTATTTCAAATTTGTTATCTACATATTTTACAACCCAGCTGAATGCTTGCGTTTTCGCCCCCGTGTAGGAATAAGAAATAGCCTAGTTCCATCTCTCATAGACATTTCGAATAATCCCTTCTCAATGCACAACTATAATAAATCCACAAGGTGTCTGCCAAAATGTCTGCCAAGTTTCAAGTCTCTAAATAGTTCCAGTGGTTTAAGCTGTGCGTTTTCTGTCAATCAGTCAGTCAGTCACTGTACTATTGTACGAGGGCTGTTTGATAAGTACCCGTTTTCTAAATATATTAATATCACGGGCTGCAAATAAGTATACCACCTTTTTAAGCCATTTTTCAGAGGCAGGAAAATTAAAAAAAAATGGCATTCTTTTGTTTTTTTTTCTCATTTGACAACGATTCAGTGAAGGCGTGAACTTAAAATTGTTAAAATGGAGAAAGAACAGTATCGGTCTGTAATTAGATTCTTATTTTTGGAAGGAAAAGCATGTGATGAAATAAAAGTAAGAATGAAGCGGTTTACCATGAATGTGCTCCTTCTATGACAACCGTCAGATATTGGTATAACGAGTTTAAGCGGGGGAGAACAACCGTCTTTGATGAGGATCGCCCAGGCCGGCCAGTTGAGGTGACTACAGTCGATATGGTTAAGAAAATTGAAAATATCGTTTTAGCCGACCGTCGAATTAAACTTCGAGAAATCGTTGATGCTGTAAACGTTTCAATCGAGAGGGTACAACACATATTAGAAGAAAAATTGGGTATGAAGAAAGTATCGGCGAGGTGGGTGCCGCGTTTACTCACGGAGGAGCAAAAACGGAACTGACTGACTACTTCGGAGCAGTGTTTGGACGTGTTCAAACGTAACCCGAAGGAGTTTCTGCGTCGTTTCGTGACCGTGGACGAAACGTGGGTCCACCACTACACCCCGGAAATGAAAGAGCAGTCGAAGCAGTGGATTTTACCGGGTGAACCTGCTCCAAAGAAAGCAAAAACCGTCCCATCGGCTGGAAAGGTCATGGCGACCGTTTTTTGGGATTCGCAGGGTATTATACATATTGACTATTTAGAAAAGGGAAAAACAATAACAGGGCAGTACTATGCCAATTTATTGGATGAATTTGACGCCGTGTTGAAGGACAAACGACCCCATTTAAAAAAGAAAAAAGTACTGTTTCATCACAACAACGCCCCGGCTCATTCGTCCAGAGTTGTGACGGCTAAATTAGCACAGTTACGCTACGAACTATTGTCTCACCCCCCGTATTCTCCAGATTTGGCCCCATGCGATTTCTTTTTGTTTCTCAACCTGAAAAAATGGCTCGGTGGCAAGCGATTTGGATCAAATGACAAAGTCATTGCCGCCACAGAGGCCTATTTTAATGACTTTCCAAAATCATACTTTTTGGATGGTTTATTGAAGCTTGAGTATAGATGGAACAAATGTATAGAGTTAAAAGGTGACTACGTAGAAAAATAAATGCATATATACAAAAAAAAAAGTTTTTTTTTTCCATAAACGGGTACTTATCAAACAGCCCTCGTATAGGTACAGATTTTCCTACGCAGTAGTAATCCTTCGACTCCTAATGTATGGTTTTCAGACGCTGAAACAGACTCTACAGAGTGTAATTAATTCGTGGTCAGCGGCGGGCCCATCCCGGATTAATGGAGGAAACTACAAGGGCAAACTCTGAGCATTATTCTTTACGCTTAAACTCGATTGACTTACTAAGCTATCACTTAGTAGGGCTCTGGATGAGATAGAGTCGATAGTATTTTTTTCTCAAACAGCTATTAAACACAATTCTACTTCTGTGTTTAGAAAGAAGAACAAAAAACAATGCCTGCTCATATTGGTTCTAACTTCTGTGAGCAAGTACATATTTTCATAAACTTTTCTATATTCTCCACACGCTTTCTTACCCTTTCGATTGAGCATGTATGTACCCTTATCAGAAATATATGGTCTTCCCTTTTGCCTGCCACTGAAGTAAAATATGAGACGCAAAATTAACGTCTTTTAATAAACCGGACGGGTAAGGCGGGCGTGAATCCCCTGCGATGCCCTAAAGCTCTCCAGGAGTATCAAAACCTGAGGTCGCGTGAAACCTGCGACATTGTACCGTTCCTCCGAAATACATTAGACAATAGTTAGCCATTAGGACAGCATTATTTGACCTGGCAGAGGTGGCGTGCCAGAGGGCCGTTTCGCTTCAACGAAATTTACACTAGCAGATATCCACCCTGCCAGACGGTCAGATATTAAAACGTCTGCAGCTTTTGTGCAGGAAACTAACTGGAATCGTTTAGAGCGAGAGCCTCAACGTTGGCGGGGAAGATAAAAGTTTATGACTTATACATAAAACGATTTTCAAATCATATTTATGGGTGTCGTCCGAACATCTGCAATGGCTAGTTCGCGAGGAAATTGAAACCGTCGAGTGCATAACGCTTTCACGAACAATTTAAGTTGGTATTGTGCTCGGGACACCGCGGACGATGTGCTTTTTGCAATGGTCAGCGGTCCCGGCCAACTTTATTGTTGTGTTTTGTATGTGCCCCGCTGATATCCTTTGTTGGAATGTTTGTGCAATTTACCTCGTACCTGATAAGCTCTAGGAACTTCTGCGAGATTAATAATGCAATGCAACTCCTTTGCTGGAAATCCAAGACGCCAACTTTTAAGCGGGATAAACAATTTTTATAGCGCATGTTATTTATGAAATTTTTCAAATTGCATCTCCAGTTGACAAACTTGACAATGTGATTCAAGCTCATGCTGATATTGATACTACCATATAACGGGTCTCTCTCACTTGTTTGCATTAGTTGTCATTTTATTTGTTCTTACTATTCACTAGCTAACTATTAGCTAGCTCCTATCTGCGGTAGTTTACAAAATTGACGTTCATCATTTTAACTTCGAAACGAAGTTTGTTTTACGTCCGCCATGGCAGCATAATCCCCGCAGCATCGCAGCTCCGTCACGCTCCGCAAGTCAAAGTCTACTATTGCAACTAAAACGTTCCTTAAAATGCATTAATCATAGTATTCCACTTCAATCCTACGAACAACTTTCAACTCTAAAATCCCCTTTTTAAAGCTTGGAATCTTCCGTGCGACATTTTGCGTGAACTTGGGCATACCACGCTATATCATGCTTCGGTTTCGTTTCGACCGGATATGTTTTGCATTTTCTTTGAGGGTGTTGCTTAAGTCACTCAGGTTTAAATACATATTATTTCATTTTGAATTTAGTCTTATGACTCAGAAAAGCGTGTATTAAATGTTACCTATGTGTCACGGCTGAATCAAAGGGTTCGCAAAATTGAAATGGAAGGTTAAAGAGGGGAATTATGTCGCATTAAAATAAAAGTTGATCAAAGATTTGCCGCCATAAAATTAAGTAGACATAGACAACCTACTATTTCTAGGTATTTGCCATATTATGGATAAGCCAGGTGTAAGGTACACATAAAAATAAGCAGAGGTTCTATTTCATGGATTGAATTGTAGCAAAAATTATCCCAAGATAAATTTCTCAGTTTTATTCTTAGTCTCAATTTTATTTTATTAACCTAAGGGCTACAACTTTCTTCTTATTAAGGGTTATACGAGGGCTGTTTGAAAAAAACCCGTTTATGGAAAAAATAAATTTTTTTTTGTATATATGCATTTATTTTTCTACGTAGTCACCTTTTAACTCTATACATTTGTTCCACCTATACTCAAGCTTCAATAAACCATCCAAAAAGTATGATTTTGTAAAGTCATTATAATAGGCCTCTGTGGCGGCAATGACTTCGTCATTTGATCCAAATCGCTTGCCACCGAGCCATTTTTTTAGGTTGGGAAACAAAAAGAAATCGCATGGGGCCAAATCTGGAGAATACGGGGGGTGAGACAATAGTTCGTAGCGTAACTGTGCTAATTTAGCCGTCGCAACTCTGACGAATGAGCCGGGCGTTGTCGTGATGAAACAGTACTTTTTTCTTTTTTAAATGGGGTCGTTTGTCCTTCAACACGGCGTCAAATTCATCCAATAAATTGGCATAGTACTGCCCTGTTATTGTTTTTCCCTTTTCTAAATAGTCAATATGTATAATACCCTGCGAATCCCAAAAAACGGTCGCCATGACCTTTCCAGCCGATGGGACGGTTTTTGCTTTCTTTGGAGCAGGTTCACCCGGTAAAATCCACTGCTTTGACTGCTCTTTCATTTCCGGGGTGTAGTGGTGGATCCACGTTTCATCCACGGTCACGAAACGACGCAGAGACTCCTTCGGGTTACGTTTGAACACGGCCAAACACTGCTCCGAAGTAGTCAGTCAGTTCCGTTTTTGCTCCTCCGTGAGTAAACGCGGCACCCACCTCGCCGATACTTTCTTCATACCCAATTTTTCTTCTAATATGTGTTGTACCCTCTCGATTGAAACGTTTACAGCATCAACGATTTCTCGAAGTTTAATTCGGCGGTCGGCTAAAACGATATTTTCAATTTTCTTAACCATATCGACTGTAGTCACCTCAACTGGCCGGCCTGGGCGATCCTCATCAAAGACGGTTGTTCTCCCCCGCTTAAACTCGTTATACCAATATCTGACGGTTGTCATAGAAGGAGCACATTCATGGTAAACCGCTTGCATTCTTACTTTTATTTCATCACATGCTTTTCCTTCCAAAAATAAGAATCTAATTACAGACCGATACTGTTCTTTCTCCATTTTAACAATTTTAAGTTCACGCCTTCACTGAATCGTTGTCAAATGAGAAAAAAAAACAAAAGAATGCCATTTTTTTTTAATTTTCCTGCCTCTGAAAAATGGCTTAAAAAGGTGGTATACTTATTTGCAGCCCGTGATATTAATATATTTAGAAAACGGGTACTTATCAAACAGCCCTCGTAATTATATAAACCAAATATGTTATGGGTCGTGCTAAGCAAGTGCATTACTTTTACGTAAAATATTTTTTTAGGTTTTGTTGAGTAACTAAGTATGGAATTTAATGTCTCATTTAGTTGTACTTGGGTCAAGGTTTGAGTTTTTGATAATTAATATAATACTCTTATTAAAGACTCAGCAATTTTAAATATGAATTTAGAAATCACGGTAGGTACATTGCAATATAAGAGGTAGCTACACCAAGTAAATATATTATAAACTGTAAAATATAATAATGCCTCGAGGCAAGGCTAGGCTGAGACGCAAAGTGGCTGCTCCTGAGAATCATGAGCCCAATAGCAATTTAACATTTGTTAACGATATCACCTACTTAGAAAAGCATCCACAATCATACTAATATCAACTGATAAGGGCCATCGCCGAAAATGAAATGGTCCTTTAAGTTTCCCGAAATCACCCAAGCGCGACCTCCGCTTTAATTCGACAATGGGAAGAGAAGGCAGCAATCAAAAGAACTAACGGCGGTTCAAACGAGGCATTTCCATACGCGAGGGGGGCTTTGCAAAGTGCAAACGACACGATATTAGTTCGCAACTGATTACATTCCTCGCCGCCTTCGCTGCGAACGACTCGCAATGAAGTAGCGACGAATAAACTTCATCACACCGAGTTAAGCAATGGGAAATTATATGGAGGTATTTTCGTTGAACGTCAGCGGTACCACGTACAACACACGCCGAACAGAACACTTTAGGTTTATGGCCCAGGGCACTTAAAGGACGCGCCGCCCCTGCTCATTGTCGCAAAGAGTTTGCATTTCTCTACGCGAAAGTTAAACACCTGGAATTTTCTCCACGTCTCCTCGATAGAGCTCCGATAAAATTCAAAATTAACATCGGAACGGGAGCGCCGCCTCTAGTGAAAAGCGCAGGCGGCTCCGGCGGCGCGGGCGCTTTGAACCGGTGGACGTCGAGGCCGCGCGCGTTCCTTGCGGAAAGTAAATAGTGGTCCGGCAGGGCTTCCCAGATAAGATCTAAATCAGTCTTTGTCTCGTGCTAAACGCTATCCTTTTGAGAGATTTTCCATCCTTGCGGCAGCTCCAGCGCAGATTGTATTGGATGTCGAAATTGAAAGCTTCAGCACATTTCCGGGCCACTTTGATCGAAAAATTATTGTGTGTAGCGATTTGGCATGCACTCGTTATGTATTCTGATTTTCATGCTATAAATAAATAAATAAATATCAGGGGACAATTTGACACCAATTGACCTAGTCCCAAACTAGACAAAGCCTGTACTATGGGTACTAGACAACGGATAAACATACATATATAGATAAATACATACTTATATACATATTAAACATCCAAGACCCGAGAACAAACATTCGTATTCATCATACAAACATCTGCCCCGACCGGGATTTGAACCCGGGACCTCAAGCTGCATAGTCAGGCTCTCTAACCACTAGGCTATCCGGTTATTAGTCTACGTTTTAGCTCTCCCACTCGTACATGAGCATTCTGTATTTTAAACAATTATTTCATAATTTGCAACGAGGGATTCCATCAGGAGGTCAACCACACAGGAGAGTTTACGTCATGGGGATTTCACATGTTGCTCGGAATTAGGGTCCTTGTAGCGTATGTTAGGCACCGTCACAAATAAGTTTTAATTAATGGAGTGGCACTTAGAGACACGCGCGGCCCGGCCGCCTTCTATTACACGCATGTTCGCTCATTGGCGACCTTCATGCCAGACGATACATTTACTTTTATTTACTTAATTAACGACACGGACGGGACACGGAAAAAAACATAAATAATGTTTTTAAACTTTTTCATTCAGTTAAAAGGCAAAAAATATAACAACATTTATTAACAACAGGACAAACAAAGCTCTTCTCAATTAAAGTAGGATAGATCTATCTTCATCGCAAATCCGATACTTACCTACTCTTCGTCCGTCTTATTTCCGTCTATAATTGAAACCTGTTATCTGCGAGGAGCACAAAAGCGTAAGAAAAACAATTTGCCGACATAACTAATAACAGGAAGTCACCTCGTTACTCACAAGTGAATGGTACGTCGACAATCTCGCGAGCGCGCCCTCCGCTTCTCAACTTAATGAATGAGAATAATTTTGCCAAAATACTTCGGAGAGATGGGACACACGCCCCGGGAATTTTTCAATTTGCAAACTGACATAATGTAATAAGAGTTACACCGTGAGGATGCCGGCGCTACGTAATTAATAACCTGTGAAATATTACCTGTTCCAATGAATTTAGAGGATAAAAGTTGAGTGATAAATTTAAATAACAAGATAATGGCTCGTACCCGGGACGAGGCCGAAATACTTGGGAATAGTTGTGCGTCGGTGATAAGTAGGTGTGTCAGGCGTTTTAGGGGATTCGCAAGTTTGTTCGCTTGCCTAATGAACGCGTGAACGCGGAATAACTTCGCGAAAGCTTGAATAATGTATGCTTTAACGAGATGTTTTTCTTGAGGGAATCTCATTAACCCACTTTCTGATTGTGTGAATGTAAACTTTGGCAACTTCTTATTCTTAGTGTGAAGAATCTTTTACGAGTTTCGCAAATTAAATCACCTTCAAATTAAACTAAGTGTGTTGTTCGTTAACAAAGCCGGAGTTAGAATTGGCGCCGTTGTTTTTCATTTTGGGATGTCGTGTGTACGTGCCATTACTGTCTTACCTACTACGCAAGATATTCAAGCGATATCGTATCAAGTAGAGTTAATTTACTTCTATTTCATTAGAATCATAAAATTTACGAATGGGAGTTGAAAATAAAGTTATTGAGATAATTATGAACGCTGTAATAAAGATCACGACCAATTTGTTAATACCTACCTACCTACCTACCTACTGGCGAGAGAACTGTAATACATTTTTTGCACCAGTGACATGTAGCTGAGCAGTGAAGCATTTTAATTCAGGTTTATTAATTTAAACTGTAGTCAATAAAATCTCATAGTTTAAGGGTTCAACAACCTAAAGACAATAAAGACCCTGTATTCATAAATTTAAAATACTGCTTTTAATTATTAAGTATCCATCAACTAAATTTCAGAATTCAAAATAAGTACATAATTAATAAGATTACCTACACGATAAATTAAAATAAACATTGCATTTTCTTTATACTTTTTTCTGTTTTTCTTGTTATGTAATTGTATTGTACACAACACCTACCAACTGCTACACTTACCAAAATAAGCAAGTAGAAAACATAAATTACAGTTGATCATCAAAACCACAATGTGTCATTCAAAAATATTTATGATATCGATATACTTACGTACCGACAATATTTTGTATTATCGTTTTTATTGGTCAGTTCAATGCGACTTTGACTGTACCTACAATACATAAACCCCTTACCTACTCGTATCGTACTACTCTGCAATCACGGCACCTAACAAAACTGCTGTGACTAATATATGAGCAATGCAGTTGTTTCTTTGCAGGAATAGAACCAATATAGCATTTTAAATATTCACATAAAATCCTTCGCCCGGCGTTGTTTAATCGGCGCGTTAAATTCGAGAAAAGTCGAGAACACATCAAATATTAACAGAGCTCGAGCGTTGTTTCGGTAAATGGGATAATATCGCGTCCGTCCATCTAAATGCGCTTATTTTTTAGATACAGTTTTCGAACCTGCCAAAAAACGATTCGGTAATTCGTGCTTTATTGAAAACCGGGCGACATAAAATCGCTCCTTTTTCTTGGATCCCCCTCGAATCACCATTAATCAAGTGGAACTGAAGTTTCACGCTACCTCCCAAATCTAATTTCGCAAACAAAGAAAGCGAAAATCTATCTACCTTTATCAATCAAAACTGTTTGAAAATTCTATTCCGTTAGTTCGCAATGCGGAGGCGCGCCACGGAGACAATTGGAAAAATGTATCACGAATAAAAAGTCGAATCGGAATGTAATATCGAGAGGACGCGGCTTCGAATATTCTTGTCAAGTGAAAATAAAGGGTCAGCAAAATACAGTGACAGGTTGTGAGTGGACAGTGGTCGTCCGAAGCGCGCACAAGTTTCGAATAAATAAACCCGGGCAAATAATGACGTCATCTCCACGTGCGCCGCTGTCACGGAAAAGAGCACCTGCTCTTATATGACACATTTGTGACAGGAAAGTCGGACTATTGTTAATTTCGAAGCGGAGGCGATACGCTTCGGGTAAATAACTTTTATTATATCTAGTTTCGTGTTCGTATTTGGAGTGGACGCGGCGCTTGCGTAACGATGGGCCTGCGATTTACGACCGTTTTGATTTTTAGGATTCCACTGAGCGCAAACGTTCAATGCACCATCATTGTGGCGTGACAAATTCCACAGCCAGTAGCTATTATATTTAATTGACCTAGGAAAGATAACTTTGGTAAGGTTGAAAGGGAACTTTTTCTTTCAAAACTACTTTATCGATCAACATTTTTTTTTTACTTTAATCAATGTGTCAATGACCTTCGATTCCTAGCTCTTCACTTTTCCGTGTTGTAGATATACAATGTGTCAACAACGACCGTTTTGACCAATAACTGTTTCAGTATATCTTCAAGAAGTCACCGAAACCAAGATAAAAGCCATCAAACTTTTTTATTTTTATGACGAAAAACCAGTTTTCTGCCATTATCTCACTGAATATAAATTATTTAAATAAAATGCAACAACACGTTTTTCTGTGGCTTCATCGCGAAAAATTAAGTATATGTTTCGTGTGTCTGTAGCTTTTGATGAGAGACTAGTTACCAATTCTTTATTTTTTTCGACTTATTATAAAAAAAAAAACCAGTTAAAAGTAGATAGATAGATAGATTTCTTTATTTCTTATTGAAAATTATATTACGTTTTAAATGTCAAAACATAAGAAATTCACAAACAGACCGTCAAATTAAAACAAAATACAATAATAATTAATGCAAAATACAATAAAATAAAATGTCAAATCATGTGCAATATTTTATAAATAATCAAAATGTCAATTCAAACTAATGTAATTTAAAGAAATCTATAAAAACTCACAGAAATTGCAAATGAAAATGTATGCTAATATTTTGGCTATTTAAAAACAACAAAAATGTTGAGGAAAGACCGTACTATCATATAATCTTAGTTTGAAAATTAGGTTTAACACCAGTGACTGAATACAGAATGAATAACATAAAATTTCGGCAATTTTTGCTTGGGTGCCCTTAACCACGACAATTATTTCTTTAAAGACAAAAACTTTTTGATTAGAAAAGAAACTGACTGACTAAATATTTGTCTGGATAAAAAAAAACACTCCTCACGAGATTTGCAGCCGGGGGACGGTTTAAACAAATTCAAAGAAGTGCTAAAACAGAGCACGCCGGCACATTTCCATGGCATTTGACTATCCAAACATATCAGACACAGCCCAGCTCCCACTATCTTCTGCCACAGACCTCATTGCCTCCTCGCACTTGTGAAAAAAGCAATTTTGCCGATTGTAGGTACTATACTTGGGTATACCTACTACTGTTTGTATTTAAAGTCTAGAATTTAAATACTTCTACTAATATTATAAACGGGATAGTTTGTACGTCTGTGACTTAATCATACAAAAACGATTGGGTGGAATTTCATCAAACTTAAAAAATATTCCGACGAATTGAGAACCTCCTCCTTTTTTGAAGTCGGTTGAAAAGATAAAATAAGATGATTGATTCGTATAGCAGTGGAGGTGGAGGTGCATGGAAACATACATTTGCCGCACAGACGTAGCTAGTTTTCACGTGTGGTCGCGGTAACGCCTGACTCAATCAATTATTTAAGAATCATAAACAATATTATAGTAAACATGAGCTATCTTTTATGTCAGGAAATTGCATAATTCCCGCGAGATAAAAAGTGACTAGTCAAATCTAAACTCTATTAGTCACTAAACTTGATTAAACTGTACTTGCGAAAGAACAAACACACGAGTTTAAACTCATAACCGTCCTTTCGTACTTTTTCGTAAATCGTAAGTCGAGTAAAAACAAAAGTCTTTCCGAAATACAAATATCCGATTTTAAAAAAGCTAATGAAGTTCCACATCACATTTAATGCAGGGTAGGTATATGAATCTATCTTCATAGAATAGAGTCCTCATTATTACGCATAGTACTACCCGAACTCTAGGTATACAATATGTTACGTAGTACCACAGTTGGAATGTTAAGGAAGCAATATTATGCAAATCCGGGCGTGGAAGCCGCAAATATAAAAAGCTCTCGTTCGCCTCACACTTTGCATATCAAGGCTTGCATCTGACTGATACCAAGATGCCCGGAGGAAAAAATGAAAACCCTATTTGAAATTCTATGCGTTTTTAGAAGCACCTGAGAGCCCCATGTTGGAAATTTAGGGTTTTGCTCGCGTAGTTTTGCTATATTGTTTTGTATATTTAATTACAAAAGAAGACAAGGCTTTTTACCTGTTATTGGGAACATAATGTTGACGAGCTCCACGAACGCAATTAAGGCTACTACCATTTTTATGTGCTTCAGCATCGCAAGCTGTATTTACAATGTAGTCACTTTAAATTATTTACATTGTGCACTGAGGTGTATTCTCTAAGATCACAGCGCTGCATTCACGGCTTTTTCTGCGTCATAGTATCGAATTGTTGATACTACAATCATGACAGCTAATTTGATACTTCGACGCTGAAACATTCTTAAATAACCTTAAAGAATAACATCCCTGACTTCTCTACATATATTATTATAACTAAAAATTATTAAGAAAGGCTTTAATTTTAATTTGCTTCGTGAATAAAAATGTCTTGAATGATTTTCTGACCTACACAATCGTCGGTGTCTTCATCATCTCCATCGCACTGACGCATCGCATTGGCATTGGGCACAGGCCACAGAATCTAAGGGCTTGAATAAAAGATTTTCGAACTTCACACACACCATTGAATTGCTTCGCAGGAGTGTCTAGGTTCTTTTTCATAAATTACAAATGTAATTTCGCATATTAAAATTTAGAGGTGCAAGCCTGGGCCTGGCCTACTACCTTGTGCTTGAGACACCATAGGTCATATATATAGGCTACCACGGCTTTCGATTGAGGATGTAAGATCTCATTAATAATTTTAAGTTACTTGTTTCCCAGTAAGAAATCGTAAGCCGGCTCATTAAAATCACTCAATCGCCCAAGCAGGGCAAACGTTCCAACTTATTGGACAATATATCAGACAAGTTTGTAGTGTTTAAATCAATTATAGCCACTAGCGTTATAGCTGGAATTGATTCCGAGATCACAATCTTCAATGTCGGACAATAGAACTATTATGTGACTATTATGTGACTAGCGACGTCTTGTTCGCTTAGAGAGCTACCGACCCACCTATGAATGCGAAAGCCGAACTTGCAATAAGATGTTATTGTCAGTTGTATAGAATGTATTTTGATCGACAATGGCCTGTGTTATTGTAAGGTCTTATGATGATTAGCTTAGGGACACAAATTCGGGAGGCAGCGGACAATGGAAGGCATGTAGATTTATTGTGGTCTGAATTAAGTACGATGTTTGGATTAGATTTATAGCCAACGGGTTGACATGCGAAAGACTAATCACGGCAAGACAATGAAACGGATTTTATCTGATATTCAAATGTAGGAAATGTTCTTAAAAGGGACTTTACTTGATTAAAAATATTTGTGTAACTGTGTGAAATCTGTCTCAAATAGTTTGTTTCTGTATTTTATGGTTTACGATTGTTATAATTCGATTCATTCATCTCAAATATTTTAAATGCAATTCCTCTAACACTGATTCTTTGTACACGCTTATCATTATTATTGTAAACTTTCAAGACACAGTTTTCGTCACGCGTTGACTCTACTCCCTATCTACAGCAAGGAATTATTTTTACTCCTTTTTTCCTTTTAGTATTTTTTATGTGTGAGAAAGTTACCGATATTTTTAATTCGTATAGACAATACGTAATGATAATGAAAAAGAAGCAGTAAGTAAACACAATCGATCGTAGTTTAACCGAAATTCGTGTTCACCGAAAGCCGCCTTTTTATCTCCTTTTCGCTAATATTATGCACCCGATGCTTCACATGTAGTAGGCATCAGATTCGGAGCATTGTTATGCAAACTCGTGGTTCGGTTTGCCAGCCTCGGTGTACAAGACAAAGCGTCGTTGACGACCGACGTCGGGTGCTATCGGGCGTCCTGTGGACGCAACCGGCTACTCCTCGAATTTCGTTCTTGTTACGTCAGTACGTCACTATGTCATCGCTCGGTGGATGTTGTACAGTCGTTTAACATGCCTAGCAGTTTTGAATTGGCTATGTCAACTGGATTGCAAATCGAATTTATAGTTTTTATTATGTGTATTTTATACGTGGGCTGTAACTGGCCTTTTACAGCTCGGAACACATTGAAATTGGATTATTCTTGTAATCTTCACACACTCAATGTTCTATTTAGAAACACGTTTGCTATTTTGTTCTTTAACGTCTGCGGGCAGACTGAAGCAACAGCGAAACAAGATCGTAACTCTGAGTTTTAGAGCGAGTTTGCACAAGCAAAGCCGTGTACAGGTCACCACTTACCACTACAATATTGCTTTCCCGACACACTTCTTCAGAAAACGCGGAGCAATCTGGGTTTACAAGTAACTCCCATGCTGGTTCGGCATTCAACTAGATTGCTAGGTAGTAAGCGACAGGTCAGAGAGGACAGATAAACCACGCGTCTTCATATAACGCACACCAAATATAATCAGTGCTATGCAACTCGCTATGCTCCGTAGAATTACCTATAAGTAGATCATTATTTTTACCAGCTTCCAAAAATGTTTGTTACGCGATTGTACTCTGTCAATTATGAATTGCTTTTTAGGATTTTTTTTTGTTCTTCATAGGTGGTTCCATATAAATTGCATCGAAATCGGCTCAGCAGTTTTTTGTTTAAAATTGTGAAATAAAAAATCGTTTAACAAAAAGTAAAACCGCCTTTAAAAAACCATGTACCCAATAATCCTCTAAAAAGCCATCAGTTTTATGGCCTAGCACGAATAAGAACTCGGTGCATTATTCAAAGAATATTTCGACCGCATCGTACCGACTTCATATAAATTTTGTGCTAAGCCATAAAACTGATGGATGATTCTACATTTTTGTTAATAACTAAAAAAAATCTTTGGATACCTACTCAATCGTTTCTGAGTTCTGTAATATTTTGATTTTCTGCATAGTTTTTTGTATTTAAATTAAAGTCTACGAAGATGATAAATCTAACTTAGAAGTTGGAATCTTACGTGTCAATTATGCGACCCGTTGCATGAGCAGACGTAATTAACATAGCTGAGTTTGTAGTTTGGTATACAAAAGTATGCGAAAGAAAACAAGATCCTGTAGCTCGCGTCAAATTCACTAAACAAAAAGGTTTAGCTAAAAGGTAATTGTTGACGACCGCTCCAAGAGCCAACAAATACACTTTATGACCTTTTCCGGGATCACCGCCAGTCTCCAGCAGTTTAAGATCGTGACTTACATCTGAACCCTATCCTCAAAATGAGTATCGGAAATTTACATCAGCTCGTAATCCTGCGCCGACTGAGCCTTTATTGTAAACGGCGTAATTTGAATTTCGTCTTTGATATTTAAATGAACCTCTACTTGAGACACTGCCTTAGTTATTTGAGTTTTTGTAAAGCAATCAAGTTTGTTTATAAGAGTTCGTGTAATTGTAAATCTCGTTCTGTGAACTTAATTAATGCATAAAATCACTTCCTACTGCTTTGATGAGACGGCCTGTTTTAAACTGAACGGAATAAATAATGGTGAACAACGTTCCTCTCTACTCTACCAATTAATTTTACGAGTTTATATTACTGTTTGGTGTTTTACGTTTACACTTGAATTTGATTTATACTTTTTGACAGCAAAAACTTCAGTCTCATCGGTCTTTGGCTTGTCACTTCTGATCAGAGTCCGTCACTTGATCAGGAGCAGCTTGAGGTTTCATTGTCACTGAACCCCAGGAACGAGGATCATTATTATCATCATCATCATCCATGGGAATACTAATGTAGTCCATTATATTCAATTCTCATCGCGATCCGATTCGTTTCCATTGCTTCACGACTTTACACAGTTGAAATTGAAATAGTAATCTTTTGGAGGAAAAAACTGTAGAATAGTCATAGTTGCTGACTTTTATGGACGATAGAGCAAACCAAAAATGAGACTATATACTATGCAATAGCACGAACCTCGCATCATGTGTCACGACAAGCGAGCATCGACCTAAACACTAAATTCGGCAAAGAACAATTCCGTAATGCTCGCATTTGACATCCACCCTGCATACTTGGAATCATAACACATAAAGGTCCCGATTTCCATGCTGATAACGGTTCGCGTGTTCAATACCCTTCCGTGTTGTAAAGTTTTCAGCCGAGCCGTCTGTCTCGAGATCGAATCGATATCGAATCACGAATGTTACAACACGATTATTCCCTAGCGTATTCTTGGAACGTTTATCTAATGATGCGTTGTGACGTGACAATCGTCGACCAGCGTTTGGTGCACACATGATTTTAGTAAATCATGCGGTCGCGTTGCAATTAAGACGCGAGTGACCGCTTATTAATCGCGTTTATTGGCTCGTTACCATTAACCTAACCAAAATACTGTTATCCAAACTGTTTTCTATTTAAATAAATATTTTAGATACTTCATTTTCACTTTGAGCTTTCACTCTAAACGTGTTTCAGAAAGAAAGCAATAGGGCAAAAAATAAACAAGGTAAAAAAACACTTTTTACGTTAAAATCCTAAGGGTAGCACCCTCTATGAAAATAGAGTAAAGTTGAATCCTTACGCTGCGTCCGCTTTTAAACTGATAGCCTTTATGAAAAATTAAAAATACGCCGTAAGAATAAAATTAAACCTCCGATAAATCATTGTAAAGTGGTTTTGTGTGCGCTTTTTTTCCATATTTTTGTCAAGGGGCCTGATTTACAAATAAAATTTATAAAAATACCATTCAAGCTATAATATTTAAATTGGAAATACTTACGTTGAATAGAAGAAAATTGCTGTTCGTTATTATTTGTTATTCGTTCGTTGTTATTTGTTTACAACAGGTGTCAATTTTAAATCAGCTCCTGATCTAAAATTGGCTTCGAGGTAGGAATGCTCAAGAATATCCATTTCATTGTACTCATAATATATCAACATCAAACGCTACAATATATACTTAATGAATCCGAATCCGGGATTAAAAATATAATTATGCATATAATAGCTACCGAGTCGCAAGCCTCAAGATCAATTGAATTTATTTACTTTACAAGAAAATCGATATCTAGCTTTTGTTTCCAATAATCACTATAATTACACGAAAGTTGCTTTTTATCTATAATACACGAGTTTTCAGCGGTAGATATCCCACGTCACATCAAAAAACCAATACTCGTAGTTTAATTTCAGGCTCATAAAAACCTATTAAAAACAACGCCACGTACGGCAAAGAAAGCACACCGCTTACCTGCTTAAGACGGCTTATGACGCTCAATAACACTATGATAGCAACTGCGGCAGCCGCCAGGCGAATGTAAACAATTGCTGCTAAATCGTGTTATGATAGCCATCAGCCATTAACACCTCGACGACGATGTTATCGCTGCACTGACATCACTATACGTGTCACTGCCGGTTCGCGCTTCACTTAATTGCGGACGCGGGTTTAGTTTATTAAAGCTTTTAAATAGGTATTAAATTGTTACAAGTGCGTTTCGCGTTAAACGTAAATTACAACGTCTCTTATTCTGATGCTTATCACGCAAAATAATTACAAAACAAAGTCAAAGTTTCGGTCGTTACTATCTATCTCTGTATTAAATTTAAAACTTACAACATATTAAATTTAGGACGAGTGCGTAATTAATTTAGGCAAAGCTCATTGCTTATTTAAAGAAAGCTTTTGTTTACACTTATTAACTTAAGAGAGATAGATTAGAAGAAAACATTATTAAGAGTCGGTATAATAACTTAGGTATCTATACGTTGCTCTAAAACCTCCAAATCTAATCTTACATCAGTAAGAAAGATTGTCTGACTTGCATTACTTTGCTAGCCCGTAAACTCGTTCAGTTAGAAGTAGTCGACCGGGCGCCTCAATGTAAATCAACATCAAAAAAAATTCACGTCTAATTGCAGGCTTTGGCAGACCCAACGTTGTGGTATGTCTCAAGAGAACACGTTGAACGATAATATACCAAGAACTCTTACAGTTGGGTGGTCTTGTGTGCAGACACTGTAAATGCATTATCCGGTACACTTGTTGCACTTTACGACTTTACTAATAAACTTGACGTAAAGTTGCACCTAAGTTCGACGTATGATTTTACTGCTGTGCTGCAGCGACGAATTTAAGCGCAAAGAATTTAAAGTTATCATTGTCCCATCATCACCTGCGCTACCAAACCGTATGTATTTAAGAAAGGTAGTGTTTTTCTTAGATATTATTATTAAACTTGGGTGGTTGCCTTCTGCATAAGGGTCCAAAGTGCAGAGGCATGTACAAAAGTAATAATGTAATGAATCCGTAGAAAATTAAAAGCAATGTTCTTTGGAGCAAAATATAAGGGATCCAGATAAAATACACGTCATAGATAAATTGGCCAAATTAGCTTAATAAGTATAACTTAATAAAATATTGTAAAGTAAATTAATAAATTATAATTCAAGCCAAACTACGTTTTACTCTGTATCCAAATTTATAAGCGTTACGTTTAAATTTATAAGCGCTTCGTTTTATTCTGTATCCAAATTTATAAGCGTTTAGGTACGTAATTGAAATACCATATTTTCTTTTATTTTAGTTAAACGGCCTACGGTGACCTTGTTGGCAATTTCAAGAAATTAGACCTTGACTGGCTCGTCGAAAACTCAGCAAAATTAATTGAACAGCAAAAAAAGCTGAAATGTAGAATCTTCGTTGTATAATTACAAAGACATTGACACCTTCGGGTAAGTCAAGAGTCACGATTATGAAGAGTCTAGAGTTTTTGTTATTAATTACTAAGTGTATGCGTATGTATGTAAAATCAGTGCTACATAGGTTAGCTATGTCCGTAAAATAATTGGTAGTTGATCCTTTAAATACCGGTCGGAACACACGTCCAGCCAACAATTACAAGCAGCGAAAATACTGCAAGCACGACAACGTGTCGACAAGCGCCGTGTCAACATGTTAGCGTGCATTCTTTCTGCGTTCATTACCATAACAAGTAGTTTCGTTAATCAAATGTACGAAATTAATAGCGGAGTTTAGCGTCGACATTCCGCCCTGCGATCACACGGCCATTACAAATTGCTGGCAATTACTACAACCCCTCACCTTTTGCATGCATGAAGGGATTTTTTGCCAGCACGTATAACATGTAATAGTTAGGAACACGTGTAGTCGTTAATGATTATTTGTTTGTTTTTTGAACGCGATGTGATGTTTCGACGTGGAGCGGTTTATGCATTCGTTTTTAAACAAATTAAACTTTACAAAATATTGTAACAAACCTCAGGTGGAATTTGGAGAAGATTGGGATGCGTAGTCGATTACTTTCGATTACTTATAACTTGCTCAAGCTCACATTACAGCAGAAGTAGGTATCTTACCAATGATGAGCGTTTTCGTGTGCTTTCAAATTTATTATTTTAAAAGTTATTGATAAAATCGAATGGAAATTTCGGACATATCGAGTTGTTCGCCTTTCCTTTATTTTGATCCGTAATTTACATTCCAACGAGAAACAGGCGGTTGTTTATTAAATTATATTCCGATACACAAATGGATTGGACGTTACCAAAATCCAACACTACACCAACTTCAAGGAGTTATGCTCGCATCTCCCCTGCTTCGGTATGTAGATCCGCAAATATTCATTTTTACTCACTCAAAGGCGTATAAAGCTCTCCATTCCTCATCCTTTGAATGATGTTATCGCGATTTCCCAAATGTTTCACTCTTTTTGATCTAAATTCTTTATATTTGCTTCGCGTTTTGCCTTTTCCTACCACACATCACGATTCTTTTGTGGCACGATAAGGCTTAATAAAAATCGAATCTTATTCGTTGCGCACTGCACTAAAAAAACCAAAAATAGAGTCTAGAGTTTGATGTTAAGTAGTCGGCATTCTACCAATCGATATAAAATGGTTACATAATCATGTCAACAACCTTCTCTTTACTCCGAGTATTAGTCCGGTAAAAAACCGACATTAAATATAGGAACTTTCGTCGGTTCTGATAGCCCTCTAAGTCATCTTAAATTGTCCTTATCTGGAAAATTGTTTCAAGAGAAGCTCGGTTTAAGAAGTCTTATCCCAGGATGAAATAATTAAGATATTCGTGCGATTAAGAAGTGAGAAAAAATGACAAAAAGAAAACTTTAATTAAGCTTTCCAGAATCATTATCAGATAACATTATTCATTAATTTTAAATGGTCTCGAAGCCGGGGCCGATGCCTGATAATTTTTGCGGAGTTCCTGGCGACAGGAAATAACGTAAAATTTATCTCCAAACCAGAGAAATTACTTTGTGCCAACTTCGCGCAGATATGGAAATCTGTGCAGGTTCATAACTTTCTAGAAAATTGTTTTATTTTCGATTTGATATTTTATCAACTTTCGGTAGCTAATTTCGTAACTTTCTTTATTAAGCGTTATTAAATTGTTAAGACGTCCCTTATGAGTACGTGATGGAGTATTGTGGGAGATTCATTAATAAAGGCTTAGGGCGTCAACAGAATGTTACTGGCGCCCGCGTATTTATATACGGGAGGGACGGTCGCCCATAAACCGAAAGGAATATAACGCATTCAAATATCAACGAAATTTTATCAACCTCCAAGCATCGGGTCCAATACGTTCGGGTCGTTTATGGCATATTACAGACGAAGACTCGTCAGCTCTCCGGCGGAAAAGTCAATTCGACGCAGATTACGGGACGACTGAGGAGATTCTTACTAAAACGCGAATGTTTGTAGACATTTCATTCGATATGAATAAAAACGACGCGCCGATTGAATGTAATTTATGACTGGTGTACGTTTTAGATTATGAATTTAAAGCATTCGTCTTCTAACAAGAGAACGAGTTTATTTAGAACGTGGTCGCAATACCAATTTTAAATAACTATTTAAAAACCTAACCCAGTTCCAAATTACCTAAAAAGTTTAATTTTGGCGTCCAGCTAGGTAGTAAAATTGTGTGTATCTATACGAATAAAAGCTACAAAAAACAATTAATCTTTGTGATTTGAAATATTTTTCGCACTTAGCGCCTACCGAAATTATATTAGCAAAGACTTTTTCTCTGGCAGGAAAATTAGGTTCTGTGATGAAAAATCGCTTTTCTCAATCTGGAAAAAAAATATGTGATAATGAAAAGTAGTGAACCTTCTGTACATGAATTAGTTATTCTGTGGTAAAACTTCCGAAACTGATTCGCTTTAGGTAATGAAATTTAAATTCCGCCTTTTCTTTATGATTTTCTTTCGCTTTCAAACCCTTCCATACAACAAACGGTTCGTCAATATCCTATTGCTTGCTAGTCCACTAGGAAAATATTACACGGGTATTCGTTATCAAGTATTGTGTCGGCCCTTACCGGATACACACACTGAGTAAGAATGTGATAATAGTTGCCTGCGGTTCATTTTCTACGCGCAGCCTAAGGCGGTGATCGTACGGGTTTTTTTTTATAAGATAAGTACCTGTACTTAGTATAAATAGATACATTTACATTTTCTCTTTGACTTTCGCACACAGACCTATATCGGGTAGCAGGGAAGAATTCATCGATTGGAAACCGAGCGTGTAACATTTTGCGTAGGTATTTTGACAACACGAGTGTAATTTAGTGAGTAAATACTTCGATTAACAGCTCCAGCTTTTGTGGTGGTGTTGAACAGGATATTTTGTTCTTAAATAGTTCTGTGCTCTCGCGGACATTGACAGTGGTGGGAGAGACTAATTAAAAAAAAAACTTTATTATCCTATCTGTTGGTATTTGTGACTATAAAACAAACTGTGAAATGAATCTTAATCATAAACAAATACTATTTAAAAGAGACAGTCCTCAAATATTATGACGACAGGACAAGTTATCATCTTTTCTCAAAATACCTAATACTCGAATCCGAAAACTTCTTACCGAGAATAATTTTATAACAATTCGTGCGACCATATCGGGGAAAGGTATTACAGATGTACAGTTAATTGTCCACATTATACTTAGCCAAAATGTTGTTTAAAAATAAATAAAGTAAGCATGTTCGGATACCAAAACCATTTTTTTTTATAACACCTATCGAATAAAATCGTGCTGCCTAAATCCAGTCCCGGTGCCTGTATGGACAGCGCTTAAGCATCCACTGAGTGGGCAGTGTAACTCCATGGGCGCGTTTCGCGACGATGTTCTATTACAAAAGGGAATTGGATCTTGATTCATTGGTTCGGAAAATCGGCAGCGTACCTTGATAATTTCATTTCTGTACAATTTGACCGCGCTCGTGGTCAGACGATTCTTGGGGGCCTCCGTGGACCCGAACACAATATAGGGACTCCCCAGCGGTACTCGCGCACAATACTAAGCTTTTATTGCCTCCTTTTACAATCTCCCATTACCTCCAAGGCACTGCTACGACTGGGAATTAGATTTGTTACAGTTTTTTTCCTTTCAACGGTTTTCTATAGTTCGGAAGATTTTTGTATCATACTTCAGTATCTTGTATTGTGCAGCATAAACGCGATTCGATTGTTCCATAGAATGTAAAGAGTCGTTTTGCTAGATGCAGCTGAGTGGGGCTATTGGTTGTGGCGGTATAGCATCGAAATATCGCATTAGAGGCCACTTTTATAGCGAGGGGCCGCACGCGCTCGCCGGGTCAGCTTTTACTGAGATTGTATTGGTGCAAATAGGACAGCTACGTTGTAAATACAGAGGCGGTTGCACAAATGAAAAAAATGTGAAATTCATGATTATGAATAAGTGTTCCGTAGACGTAAATGGGACATCAATTATGCAAAATGTATCGCATTGATCGGCTGCCGCTGTGCAGTGCGGGTGCACCCGTTCGATAGCTCATCGGGCTTGTCAACTGCATGTAGAGACCAATACAAGTAGGTACGGATCTATTTGTAAAATTTTACAGTGCCTGGCTCTCTAATTTAGAAGCCAAATGGTAGTGTAAGTAACTGGTATTTTAATTGAGTAGTCAAAAAAACGAGTACATGCACCTTTTAATTTAACATTATTAACATTATTTAAACTTATTTCTTTATATCTTTTGTTGTTTTTGTTCGTTAGCAATGCCTAAGTTAATCTTTTTTTTTTTCAACGAAATTGTCCAAATATTTATCTTAATCCTTCAATAAATTTCTTCAGTCGTTTTGAAGGAACGTTTACCTACTAAACGTTAGTATTCCAGTTATATGTATTGCCATTGTTCTAAGGAAATGCAACAAAAATACTTGGCCACCCTGAACCGCATTCCGTGCATCGACAGACTATAAATACAGTAAACTGTTTCAAAACAGTAGGTATTATTTGACGCCGCATTTTGCTCTATGTCTAAATAATTAGTATTAATAACAATATAAGGTACGAGTGACTATTTTTTTTGCGATAACTTCAGTAAGATGAACAGAGTCAGAAATACTTTTTTTTTTTCATATCAGATGTTACTCTCGGTCTCTGCATAGATGATCTAAAGACATTGTCAAATTCTGTCATTGATTTACCAATCTGTACATCGGTAGGTACCGAGCCATAAAATTACTAGTTCGACTCAAAACTGCGTTGGTGATTGAATTTCACACCACAGACGATAGCTAACCTATCCGCTGTCTAACACAGAAGAGGACGCAGTTAAAGTATGTCTCCAAAATATGGAAAAAATCGTCAAATTTTGTCAGATAAATTTACAGACCATGGTATAAAAGATCGACGATATTGGTTAACAGTTATTAAACACAGTTTTCTTTACGTTTTAGTAGCTATATATTAACTGTCTGTTCCGGTTCTGTGTTCTGCGACTAAAAGTCCTGACGCAGCGTTCGGTGAACGATGTCAACTCCAAATTACAGGGCATAGGAATTCCAAGCACTTGCGCCCGCACTTCTCCTGCACTCAAAGCTTTGTGCCAGTTTTTACTTTACTTGCACTTCTGATAGTCAAAAATAACGGGCAACTTTGCTGTGCTTACAATTTCGGCTTGCCGCAGGCTTTATTTTGGAGAGGATTTCTGACTTTTATTTTTCAAAGTAAGAACGTAATGAAATAATCTTTTAGATTTATGACAACTAGTTATACTTAGTTACGACCAAATGACGAAAGATCCATACTTTAAAACCGACCTTTAGGGTGCGTTTTCATTGAGGCAAACTGGAGCAGCTGCAGAGACGTATTACCAAATGCACCAATCACGTTAATAGAAATCCACATCTGGCCCTGCTCGCATTGCAATGTTATATTGCAACGTTGTATTGTTAAAATGTTATACGTATATGTCACAAAAGAAATAATAGCACCCACTATAGTACCTACAGAAGGCTCACTCTCGGACAAGATATGAAAATTTTCAGCTTGCACGCAAAATTGAAACTTATCGTGTGACACGAGCGTGCATATTCAGTCGCGCATCGCTGACTCGTAACCGGTTGGGCGGCTAGATAAGAGGACAGGGTTCCCACTCTCCGATATTATATTATACCTAATGAAATTTTAAAATAAATCAATAAAAAGATTACACTGTTTACAAATTCAGTATAGCACTTGTAAGTACTACATTTGTGAGAAGTTAGTTAAGAAAAGTCCTTGTTCGTTGCGGAAATCACAGAAAAGATGCTTAAATTACACGCGATGCTGCTAGCGTGCAAGCCGAGTGGCAACCTAGGTACTCCCATCCCATATATGCCTGCCCGAAAAGCACGCCAGCCGAACGTACTTACCTAATATTGTGATTGGGCGATTCTGCACGCATCTTGCTTTGCTCTGTATTTTTAGGGCTCCATACCTCAAAAGGAAAAAACGGAATCCTTAGAGGATCACTTTGTTGTCCGTTTGTCTGTCTGTCTGTCTGTCTGTCTGTCTGTCAAGACCCTTTTTCTCTGGAACGCGTGGAGGTAGCATGCTGAAATTAATGTCGAATACTCAAGCCTGCCGTCCCTTGAAGCTGTGAAAAAATCAACCTTCTTAATCAACGCAATCAAAAGATATAGTCATTAAAAAGGCAATTTCCATACAAATTGCCGAAATCCGAAAACCTAAGGGTTACTTCCAGTTGTCCTAGAAACTTGAAATTTGGTATGAAGGTAGCTCGTAGTACAACCACTCAGAAAATTCTCAAAATCTTAAATTTTTACATCTGTCTGTAGATGCTTAGGAGCAGGGCTCTGCTAACACTGGACTACTTAAAACACTAGGGAAAAGCGTTAAAATCTTTCCACGGAATTCTCGTGCGCGAGTCCGACTCGCACTTGGCCGGTTTTTTTCTTATTCATGTCAGTACTTTTAAAAATCTGAATTGTCTTGTTAATATTATAGCGATTGTAGTATAACAAGACCGAGAAAATTTAAGAAAACATCAAATCTAATGACAACTGCGTTTAGCTGAGATCTAATTTGGTGGCCATGAGGGTCAGTTAAGCACTTACGCGGCCTTTCAACAGCTAGTTAAGGCATCTCCGAACAACTCCAATGCAGCTTCCACGTTACGAGAGTAGTCTAGACTTAATAAATCGACTTAAACCTCTCATGATTATCTTAAATCGACCCAAGCTCGACCACAATACAGTCGAGACTTCAATGGTAATGAAAGTGTAATCAGCATTACAAAGTATAAAGAACTGAAGAGTTAAAACGTGAAAAGAAAATGTGCATTGGAATGAATTCTGCTCCGGGTAGCCCCGCACGTATTGCCACAGTAGGAGTGGAGTAGAAACAGTAGGTACTGTAGACCTTTTTTTTTAGCTTTAACCTAATTCAGACAATCAATCTAATAGCCATTTTTAATGCTTTCCGACAAATACAGAACACAATTTACATTATCAATTTTTGTCTTTGTTATTTATTTTGTTTTATTTTTGTTAAGTCTATTAGTAATTTTTAGATAGGTTTCCACTCAGACCGGTCTTGTGCTTTCCGCATCCAGCCTATGGCCAGTAGTGGACCTCTTTCGGCTGACATGATGATGAGATAGGTTTTGTTAGGTTTATTTTATTTTTATACAATATTTTGAATTTACTGAGTCAATTAATAAATTATGTTTTAATTTTGACGATCTCAACAGAAATTCGTATACGTATGTATTTATAAGATTACCTTTATGGTAATTTTCATGTTGAACAAATGAATAAAATCTTAAATTTACTTAAAATCAATTCGATCTGGCCTGATGCAACTGGTTTTAGCATCTTAAATGTCTAAAATTTAGGTCTATGAGCGACAAAAATTTGATAAACAAAATGTATCTACTAAAGCAATTCAATATTATTGTGATCGCTGTTAAAAAAACTGTGCTTTCAGACCTATCTAAGTAAAGCATTAAGTTGCACTTGTAAATTCAAAATTTCGAGGCTGTCACAGTTAGGATACTGTCACAATGTCTACTGCGCTTTTGCCGTCTAGGCATTTACTTGAAGATTGCACGGTGTGCATGCGCAAAATTTGTAATCTCACAAAAATGCACCTAGCGACGCGTGCATTCTACAAATGAAAGCCCAGCACCCTTATAATTTCCCGTGCAAACAAATGATGGAAGCAATTTAGCCAGACAAAATGAGAGCAGGGAACTGAGTATGATATTAGGGTAGATGCAAGACAAGCCGCTAACTTTCTGACTAAATTAATAGTTGAAGGCCACAGACTTAATTGCTACGATACAGGTGTTCGCTATGTGGGTATGGGTACGCTGAATACATCAAAGAAACTACGAGTACGTTAACATACACCGAGTGTGAGATTACCCCTACAGCAAACTGTCACCTTTAAGTTAGCTTGTGTATTTCATATTACAATATCACATAGTTTACTTTATTAAACAACACAGTAACTTTACTTGCTATTAGAATTGGCGTTTCAGCTACGATAATAATCCTAATTTCATATGAAGTTACGGAAAAATCACTTTAAAAATCGTTTGGAATTAACAAAATTAACATCCTCATAAATGAAGCATTTCAAAAAAAATGTAATAACACTAAGCGTATACGCGCTGTTAATTAATTAAACTGAATTCCGAAGGAATACCCTACGCCACGGATTTTTTCTGACGAACATAAAAGCTAATACGTTTATCTGTCGGAGCTCATTTCCTCGCTGGAATTTTAATTCTCTTAACGCTTTGCCCGAATTAAAGTTACGGCGAACAATATAATTTTTATAGTCCTTAAAAATTACTTCTTTAAATAAGAGTATTTTTTTCCGAGACAGAGCTTAAGTAAAATGGGCATTTGAAAGGCAATATTCGAATGGCATTAAAAGCAATCGAATCGTTACAGGCGGCCGGGAAAGGCTGCTGGGCGGATCCTCGCGCCTGCCAGCAACTCTATCCAAGCACGTTCCGTCAATAATTTTCTTTGTACATCACAGATCTCGTCCAAGTACAATCGAGGCGCAGTAAACATCGAATAAAGTGGCATGCCTATAATATCATTTCTAGCTCTAAGATTTTTGCTTTCCATCGAATCCCGTTCCACAAGTGGGCAATAATTGAAAACGAAACTGTTGTGCGGAGGCGGGACCGTGAGACACAGCATAAAGGCGCTCAAAATAGATTGAACGTATAAAATTTTCAGTTGAAATTCACACGAAGCGGCATCGGGGGAGGTGCTGTGTATCTTTTTACTTTGTGACCTTACTTTTTATTCCATTAGCGGGCACGTGAGCCCCTCTAGCCGAATATTGCGGAATAACAAAAGCTATTTAGTAATGATAATGCGTTCCGCAACTCTCGCTACATTGGCGTAACTGAATTAAACTTGCACACCATGAACTCTGAGGCCCGAGTAGGAATATTCGAATCCTGCGTAAAGTAACTTTATCGTATCGAAATCAACAAACTGTATACTAAATTTTAGTTCCAAATACCTACACTCACGGGCGGGCGCTAGTCCAAACGTCATACTAATTTCTCGATAACGTTAGTACTCGATTACGTTATGTAGGATTCGAATACTCGCTCTCGGGGCTCTGAGCTTATTGCCTAGCAAAATAATCTATTTTAAGCCCAACCTTTACTTTTTTCTATAAGTAAATACTATGCAATACAAGAACTCTTTATTGAACACCACACAAACAGAAAAAAGGTAGGTACTCGGCAAATTCAAGGTATTCATGGGCGATAAACATTAAACCACGAATGTAACCAAAAAACTAACGTACTTCTATCAAAGTAAAAAGAATGCCAGCATATTACGAAGAAAAAAGTATAATACGACAGCAGTAGTATATTATTGGGCATTCTGGACCACCATTCATTCGATCGGGCGAAAAATTTCGCCCTCACTCATTCGTGGTGATCCAGAAGCCCAATAATACAATGAATTGCACACAACCTACAATCAACCCAAACCCAACGGTAACCAACCTAACAGTAACCTATCAGCATTTGCGTTCAACATAACGCTCAACCTACACCTGAAATCGCATTGGACATTCTGTTTCACCTCGCGTTCAACGCAACAGCAACTCAAACCCAACGGAACCCAACCTAACAGTGACCTATCAGCATTTGCGTTCAACATAACGCTCAACCTACACCTGAAATCGCATTGGGCATTCTGTTTCACCTCTCGTTCAACGCAACGAATACATCAGCCCAACAGCAACTCAAACCTAACGGAACCCAACCTAACAGTAACCTATCAGAATTCACGTTCATCATAACGCTCAACCTACACCTGAAATCGCATTGGGCATCCACCTCTCGTTCGAATGAGCGAAGTTTTGACTCGAGGTTCAACGACAAGCCAACCCGACGGGAATTTATTCAATGTATTTAAATTTCAGTCCAACTCAAGTCTCAACTAATTGACAACCTAACATAGATATGTTTAATAATGTTTGAGCTTAGATAAAGTAAAAGCAAAAGTACACCATGCACACCGGGTTGATCAAGTCCGATATGCACGAGGCCGAAGCCACTGAGCGCTCCTCGGTCTCAAGCCGCAGCCTTTGACTCAGGTTAACTCAGGTGTTTGCACAACTTGTCTGCGAAGCTGATCAGACTCCACAGACAAGATCGGGTCACCCAGGACGCGTCTAGTTCCCGGCATCCACCTACGGATGTATCGCTATGACCGCTTTTTGTGTGCGTGGTGGTTTTGGATGCCTCCCACCGAGGCTTGTATACAACTCATCCGCAAAGCTGATCAGACTCCACAGACAAGGTCGGGTCACCCAGGACGCGTTAGTTCCCGGCATCCGTTTTCGGATGTATCGCTATGACCGCGTTTTATGTACACGGCAAATTGTATGTCGGATTTATTTATATCAACGAATCTCAAAACCATCGTTAGCGCGAGTTAGGTTTAAACTAATTTACGCTGGAATAAAGCACTAAGTAAACATTATTTAAATTACGAAAACATAAAAATGTGTAACTCACTACACTAGTGAAAACCGAAATATGATTTTAAATTGGTATCGCTAAAACTAAGTCAAATAGTGTGATTTAATTGATGTTAATGTAGAACAACTCCATCTGTGAGACCGCGATACTTTATCACACTTTCTAAATAACTTATATCACTTTATCATGTTGACGTAAAAATTGTCTTGCTGACTAGAATATAAAGTTTGATCAGAAACGAGTTGTAAAGTGATATACATGATTATGTACTTAAGTCATTTCAACTCGAAGACATTGTAGTGTAAGTTAGGTACTCGATCAAATTACGTAGCGAGCGCGCTCGCTAAGGTTTATTGTTCTTAACATGCAAATGGACATACGAGTAGGCGGTGATGACATCTATCGAAATTATTCGAAACCATTTGTATTCTATACGAAACCAGTACATCAAAGGTACTTACTTAAATCATTACTTACACCTACTTAGTTCAGTGCTTAACCCACAGACAGCGCTTATGTTAAACTTTGACATCGTGCGCTAGAATTTGTACCTAGATTTTTGTGTGTCTGTCTGTGGTACCATAGCTCCTAAATGAATGAGCCGATTTAAATGCGGTTTTTCATTTAACAGGTTTTCTAACAATGGTTCTTAGACTTGTTTTATCAAAATCGGTTCAACCGTTTCTAAGATATTGACCTTTGAAGCGAAAATGTCTATTGTTTTTCGACTTTTCTAAGTTGGTTAGGTTATCTTATCATAAATGTTAATAATATAGGAATTGTTTATTTTTGTGTTCAAATTGAAAAAGGTTTATACCTGTTTGTACCTGTAACAAGACAATGTTTGTTTTCGTATTAGGAAATAACAATTGTATGTGTATTTATAATTACGATGTAAAGTAGCAAACATTACAGTTAGAACACGTTTTTACCTAAGTTTAAATCTTCGTCTTAGTAGGTGAGGTAAGATGATATTTGGTTGTGTGAGCTAACCAATTACTAACCTTACCCATTAACTTAGTAATTAAGTCGGTTAATACTGAGGCTATTTGAACGATCTGAGGAGGTTTTTTTCCAGTTTCCGTTATAATTTTAACGTACAGAACTGAGCATGAAAATGTTACCAATTAGGTATTAGCCAATTTTATTGCGCAACGTTATCAAGTTGTAATGTGACACACAGTGCGATCGGCGTCTTTTTGCTGACATACAAATGCGGTGCATGTATGAAGCGTGGTTGCGAAATAATATTCATATTATAAAGGTGTAGGGTTGACAATGATCAATGGATAAATTTACAATTAATGGGTACCTCTATTAAATGCGAATATAAATGTTCTTAAAAGAAATAATGATTACTACAATTACTGAAATACTAATATTTAGGTAATTCCTTAATTTAGCTGGTGAGAAATAAATAAATAAAAAATAAATAAGTAAATTAAAAATTAAAAAAGTAAATTAAAAAAAGCTTACAACTCACTCTCGATTAGTTTTTTGGTATCTTGAATACATGCATATGTGGAATACGAAGTAGGCAGATTTACCAACAGACAGATAGACAAATTCATAACGTTCCTCTTTCCATCGCGTCGAGAATTAAATAATGTAAAATAAAGAACTGTTATGTGCACATAAGCATAATACACAATTGTGATTTGGAATGCGACAGCCCTAGTTCATTTAGTAAAATCAGCAAATAATTTCGTTTAAAACTTTTGCGCGGGGCTAATTTGTTCCTTTCCAATTTCGAACGTGACGTGCACAGTGCATCAAGTCTTCTACATCTTCAGCTCAGAGGTTAAGCTGTGCAGAGTTTCTACGTTAGTAAAGTTTATTTGCTTTATACATCGATTAAAATGTAAGTATGTATTTCAACGTACCTAACGCTTTACTTTCCTAACGAAATTAAAACATTTGGTTCATATTGTTTGTAGGGTTCCAACAGGCATTAATATTTTTAATTTCCTTTCAGGTCTGATTCCGAGTTTGAACCCATCACTGTTGCAAACAGCGGAACCGTTCGGTCAAAAGTGGGAAGGTCGGCTGAAAAACGAAAAGCTTCAGCTCCAAACAGGTAGCCATTTTATATTTATTTTCATATTTCATGTTTTTTATTTTGTCAGCTGGGTACATATTTACTTAAATATTGTTTGTCTACTTTTTTCATTTAAAAAAGGTATTTTTTTTTCTTTTTTTATCGATGTATATGGTTATTTTAAATGTCGAGTAATAAAAACATATTTTTTATTTCAGATCTGATTCAGAGGAGAGCGTTGCCGCTGCAGATGTCAGTATCCCAAAAATAAAAAAACCTGCTCAAAAAAGAAAGCCGTCAACCCCAAGGTATTTTTCTTGTAATTTGTTTAATGAATTTCGACGAACTAAGTACAACTGTCTTATTCATTGTTTAATGTCTGTTATGTTTCAGATCTGCTGCACCCAAGAAAAAAGAAACTAAAAACCCGTTTGACGTGTTCGGAATATTTCCTGAAGACGTTGCTGTTAACCATAAGCCTGCTGAGACTGATCCGCTTGATTCATCCATTATAAGCCGGGTACCGAACGGGTCAACAAAACGAGCTTGCACCCTCAACGGAGACTTTTTCTTGGAGCTGCGGGTGTACAACACTGCTGATATTCGCGGTGAGTTACGTCAGGAGCGTTGGAAAAAGGCTCTCGTTACTCTAAAGGCGCAAATCGATGATGAAACTGTTGAATGGGAGGCATTGCAAAAATTTATTAAAAAGATAAATGTACTTTTCAAGGACGCTAACGTCAAATTTTATTCTAACGATACTAAGTACTAATTTAGTAGGTACTTTTTTGATTTTAACAGATACTGCAGGTTGTCTCTTTTTATTACTTATTTGAATAAAATTTAAACTGCATCAAATTGTGTATCAAGTAATTTTTAATAAATGTTTTTAATAAATGTTAACGATTTATTATGAAACCATAATTTAAACGCTTTTAACGATATTACTTTAAGGGCGCAAATCGATGATAAAACTGTTGAATGGAGGGCATAGCAAAAATTTGTTAAAAAGATAAATGTACTTTTCAAGGACGCTAACGTCAAATTTATTGTAACGATACTAAGTAAGTACTAATTTAGTACTTTTTATTTTTGCTTTTAACGGATACTGCAGGTTGTCTCTTTTTATTATTTGATTAAAATTGAAACTATCAAATTGTGTATTTAACATATAAAACCAGGATTACAGCTTAAGCAAAGTCGCTACATAAAACATGCCCTTTTGCACTCAGTGTTCAATTACAGTAGAAAGCAGGAAGTGGGTAGGGCACCTTAGAAGTAATAAGCATAGAAAAAATTCGGGTGTAAATTTAAACGATGAGGTTGTTGAAATTTCGTCTGCTTTTAAAGGTCGCATAGCATCTTATAGAATAATGGCAACTGATGAGCTGAAGTCTTGTTTACCTGAATCATTTTTGATTACAGTAAAACCTAAAATGCAAAAAATTTTGGAAAATTCGCTTAAAAAACATGTGTCCCTCAAAGTAAATTTCGAATATTTTGGCGATTTTCTTTTGTTTAAAGATGACAAGCAGGAAATGAAATCTTTTGCAACGAAAAATTTTCCTATACATCAAAATTATCAATTCGAAGAGCTTTTAAACACAATAATTATTAGTATACAGAAAAAAATCGAAGAATTTCAGGAGCGCGATTCTGGTTGGACTTTCTTATCTAATTTGTATTTAGAAGTTAACATAAATAAGTATGAACCATTGAAAGCGTCATCTTACATAGACTTACCTAAGATAATAAAAAATAAAAAAGCTTGCATTAATATTCAAAATCATGATAATTATTGTTTTCTCTGGTGTGTTGTTGCTGCTCTTTACCCATGTCAAAACCATCGCGAGCGTCTATCATCTTATCCTCATTTTAAAGACGTATTAAAACTTGATAATATGTGTTTCCCTGTCACTTTAGCCGATATCATTACGTTTGAGCATCACAATATTGATATCAGTATTAACGTATATTCTTTAAAAAACAACCGAACTCTTGTAGGACCTCTATACAGATCGCAATATAAAAGGAAACATCGAATCAATTTACTTTTAATCGAACGCGGTAATAAGTCGCATTATGTTTTGATTACTAATTTACCGCGTCTTGCTCGCGGTCAGATTACCAAACATCATGCTAAGCTTTATTTCTGCGAAGACTGTCTGATATTTTTTCAAACTGAACACGGTTTCAATAGTCACGTTTGTAGTGGGGTTGCTACGGTACTTCCGGAGAAAGGCACCTATCTCGAATTTAAGCATTTTGAACGAAAACAAGACGTTCCATTTGTCGTGTATGCTGACTTTGAGACAATCCTTAAACCCTATCAGAACTGTGAACCTAACACTGACAGTAGTTTTACTACAAATAAACAAATACATTTACCAGCCGCTTTCGCGTACCATATAATTTGCTCTTATGATGAGCAACTTAATCGTTTTGTTCAATACCGAGGGCCAGATTGTGCTCAGAAATTCGTAGATTATTTATATAGACATATTAAAGACATCCATAACGTTTTAGAAAAAGAAATTCCCATGATATTTACTGTAGAAGATTCTTTAGCTCATGAACGTGCCAAAAATTGTCATATGTGTAAAGGTTTATTGTTTGCAGACAAAGTAAGAGATCACTGTCATCTAACGGGCCGTTATCGCGGTGCCGCGCACCAGTACTGCAATCTGCGCTTTCGCGTTCCTAAATTGGTCCCTGTTTTCTTTCATAACTTAGCAGGTTACGATTGTCATTTGTTTATACAGGAACTTAGTAAATGTTCAGGGCCTGTGAAAGTAATCCCAAAAAATAAAGAAAATTATATTTCGTTCACTAAGTTTTTGTGGATTTCAGATCAAAAGTATGCACAAATTCGATTTGTAGACTCTTTTAAATTTTTAGGAACAAGCTTGGAAAAATTAGCGAATGGTTTACATAAAGATGATTTTATTCACTTGAACAAGTTTTATCCTGAAACTAAAAAAAATAAATTATTAACTCGCAAAGGTATTTATCCTTACGATTATATGTCGAGCTGGGATAAGTTTACAGAGACCGAGCTTCCATCACAGAACTTGTTTTTTAATTCTCTTTCCAACGAACAAATAAGCGATTCAGATTACGCACATGCGCAATCTGTATGGTCCGAATTTAAAATCAAAGATATGGGAGAATATACTGATCTTTACCTAAAAACTGATGTGTTGCTTTTATCAGATATTTTTGAGAACTTTCGGTTCATTTGCAAGTTAAATTATCATTTAGATCCGGCATTCTATTTAACTGCTCCAAGCTTATCGTTTGATGCTATGTTATTAAAAACCGGAGTTAAGCTTGAATTGATATCCGAATTAGAAATAATTCGACTCATACAAAAAGGAATAAGAGGTGGTATTTGCATGTGTTCGACCAGATATGCTCAGGCTAATAATAAGTACATGGAAACTTATGACATGAATAAACCAGACTCGTTTTTAGTATATATCGATTGCAATAACTTATATGGTTACAGTATGTGTCAATCGTTGCCCATGTCTAATTTTAGTTTTCTAGATCATCATGAAATTGCCCAACTAGATATTTTGTCTGTCGAAGATGATGCTCCATTTGGATTTATTCTGGAAGTTGACTTGCTATATCCGGAAAATTTACACCATAACCATAACGACTATCCATTTTGCGCACAAAAATTTATTCCTCCAGGAGGAAAAACGACCAAATTGATCCCAAATTTATATAACAAATACGAATACGTCATTCATTACGTCCATCTGAAAACATGTTTACGCAACGGCTTAACTCTTGATAAAATCCATCGCGTTATAAGGTTTCGTCAAAGTCCATTCTTAAAACAGTATATTCATTTAAATACAGAACTGAGAAAAAAAGCTACTACTCCTTTCCAACAAGACCTTTTTAAATTAATGAATAACTCAGTTTTTGGGAAAACTCTTGAAGACAGTGAGCGGCGAGTTGACGTCAAATTAGTAAATAAGTGGCACGACCGTCAAAACAAAACAAAAAAGTTTACTTGTGCTAACAAATTAATTGCCAAACCGAATTTCCATAGTGCAACAGTGTTGTCTGAAAATTTGGTTGTCGTACAAATGAAGCCTGAAAAAGTAATTTTAGATAAACCAATCTACGTAGGATTCTCTGTATTAGAACTTTCTAAAAGTCATATGTACCAATTTCACTACACGGTAATAAAAAAACACTACCAAGATCAAGTTACTCTGTGCTACACTGATACCGACAGTTTTATTTACAAAATCGAAACTGCAGACTTTTACAGCGATTTAAAAAATATTTTTTTAAACTTTTTTGACACAAGCAATTATAACCCTGTAAATGATTTGCAAATACCTTTACGTAACAAGAAGATTCCTGGGTTATTCAAAGATGAGTTAGGAGGAGAACTTATTACCGAGTTTATAGGGTTACGTTCTAAACTATACTGTATCAAAAGTGATAAATCTCTTATCAAAAAGGCTAAAGGAATAAAAAAACCAGCAGTTCAAGAGTTAACATTAAATGATTATCGGGATGTGTTATTCAATGATAAAATAGTTCGGAAAAAACACATATTATTTAAATCGATTAGGCACGAGATCTTCACTCAATCTGTCAATAAAGTTGCTTTATCTAACAAAGACGATAAACGACATATATTATCAGACAAAATTTCAACCAAATCTTGGGGACATGAGTCTATTTTCTAGTACAGTAGTTATCTAAGCGACCTTTCCTCGAGCTGTAATTTTATTTCGTAGGCACCCAATGGGTAATAAAAAATTAGAATGTGTTTAATAAAATAAAATACGTTGAGTACTTACGTTATTGTAAAATTATAATTATGTATGTTGTAGGGTCAGCGTCAAAAGCCGCTCATCACTTTTGTACCTTTTCGCTCTACGACCAGATGAGCGACTTTTGACGCTGACTATACCAAATAAGTAGATTATCATTAAGTACTTTATTTTTTATAATTACACATTGATTTGTAAATTGTATGGTTTGTTCTTTTTTTTTAATAAATAAATATGAAGTGTTATTAACATTTGTTTTCTTTTTTTCTTTCACCCACCTAAGTATATATAGACTGCGAGGATACCGACTGAAAACACATTTTACTTGAGTTGAAATTGAGTTTTCTCGCTTCGGAGGTTTCCTGACGATGTTTTCCGTCATCAAAAAGCTCAGGGCTCAGGCTTAATTTTAAATGTAATATTTTGATAATGGTAAGTAAAATCATGTTCTGTTGAACAGGCAAATAATACCTATCCTCGTTTATTGCATTGGGTATCAATTAAAACATGTCCTTACGTGTCTTAAGCAGCGCGGCGGCATGCAGCCCGTGCTAAGGTAATTTGCTGACACGTGAAATATACCTATTCACATTTATTGCATTTGGTACCAATTATAACAAGTCCTTACGTGTCGTTGTAATTTGATCGGCATTAAGCAGCGCGGCGGTATGCACCGCATGCTCCGAAGCGCGTGTTAATTTAATTTGCTGACGCATGAAATTACTGTAATTATAAATAGCGGCTGTTATAGTAAGTTATCATTCTGCACTCTACATTCATAACTGAGTAAAGTCGTTCCAAAGTTTTGAAAATTAAGACGAGCTGATCCATTCCCGATTCGGTAAGTAAAATTGGCATTATTTAATATTTATTCGTATTATTTTGTTGCTATTATTGTTTTGTAAGCGTATGAAAATGCTCATATGTGTTGCCAGATGCGTTTATTTATTTGATTTCTTTTGTTTCAGAATATGGAAGGAACGCAAGACACTCAAATCATGTTTTCGCAATATGCACAGGGTCCATTAGGATTCCGAGAAGATGAAGAAGAAGAAGAAGTCAGTGAATTTGTAAAAAAAATTGCAAGTGCCAAAACGAAAACCAAGTCTAGTAAACCAAAACTAAGGCTAAACAAAGTGGTAAAGAGAAGTGTACGAGGTCACCCGCCGTCGTTCGTTATAAACAATGAAGCAACTAAGGGGAACAGACTTGTCAAAATCCAAATAATTAACATAAGTGACTCCGCGCCGGATCAAAACGACGAAACCGGTGAAAACGTTATGCTCAGTGCGCAGTATGTGGCAAGTGACGGATACGATGAGATAATAGACAGTACAGAAAGTGTAATAAATAAGATATCCAAGAAGTTGTGCGGATATAGTGTTAGTTATTAATGTTTTTACTGTTTTTGTATATAATTTTGAAAATAAATATGGTCAACAATTTTCTTGTTTTATTCCTTTGATTAAGCGATACGTCAACAGGAAAGATTTTTTTTGTAAGTATGTCAATAAAGCAATAATTCAAACGAAAATAAAATTATCATGATTAAATGCACAAGAAAAATCTTTTCAGTAAATATCGCTTAAATAGATTAACACTATTATTAGCCACAGGTATGAATCGTTATCATTTATTTCATATTTTTAAACAAACAAATTCAATTATTTAAAAATGGGTTAATATAAAAAGTCTTCGTTCAAAATAAATGATAACTAATTTTGACTGGGTTAAAAAATAAAAAAATGATTAAACGTAAATATTTATTTTTGAAAATTAGGTATAATTTATTACAATGTTAAATATGCATAATATCGAAATAATATTTTTTAAGACATATAACGTTTTTTAAGGCACAAGCTTTTTTATGATGTAGACAATTATAAGAGCTGTTGTCGATACAATACTTTTTATACATTAATTGAAAATTAGAACAACCTTTCTCTCCCAAGTCTATTACAGTACAATCAGCACATAAATCATTAATCCACTTAATTTTTTCAAAACCTTTTACATATATTTTTTTGCCTTCCAAGAAATTATGAATCATTCTCTTAAATTCTCTGTGGTCGATATACCCCTCACGCCACATAATGCCAAGGTTTCTCTCTATCCATTTCACATGCCTTTTTTCGTTTTCTGATAACGTAGAAAATGAATATGGAGGTTTTATTAAATACGCCTGCGTGTGTTCATAGGTACTGTATGCAAATTCTTTAATAATAAATTCATTTTTAGATGATTTAAACCCCTGAACATCTACGAATAGATGGTCTAGTTTCATGATATCTTCTTTGTTATATTGGTCAACGGCTTATATTCTATAATACTATCATTCAAAATAAGACAATAAGCCGCGGTATTGTCAGGGATATCTGTGTCACACTCTAATTCAATCCGCACATCGACTGAACCCGTTTTTAAGGTTTCATTTTGACGAGAACAGTCGATAACAAACAGAGGTGCTTTATTTATAAAGTCTTGTGGATTCAACAACGGTGCTTGGCTGCGGTTATAATAAGACTGTTGGAATTTAGCGTACTGTTCATATAATATAGCAAATTTTTGAGCCGAGAAACTGACATTCAAGTTTTCATAAGGAAAATAATTTGAATTTAAAAAAACTTTAACGTCACGCAAATTACAATGATCAAAACGCGATATATCTTTATCAGCAACATTTTTCCTGTTTGTTTTTAATCCAATTATAACATATCGAGGTTTTTCAACTTGAGACGAAGTTTTGACGGCCCAAGAATGTTTTGATGTTTTAGGTAAAAGCGGGTATTCGTACAGATCCCAGTTCCTAAATGCTACCTGAATAGCTCGATCTCTTTCCAAATATTTAAGCAAACTTAATCTTTCACGATCAGAAACCTTAATGTGCGGCATGCGCCATACTATTTTAGATATAGTTATGTTACCTATATACTCATTTGTGTTCAGTTTTACGCTATTTAAATTAGTATTGGATCGTAAAAGAATAAGTTCATGCTTACAGTTAATAATAATTTTGTTATAATCCTCTGCGAAGCCAAGAATCTTATTTAAAGGAATTGACACAGAAAATGATCCATGCGTAATTTTTGTGCCATCAACATCCCAGCCCCATAACTTTGACATCGATGATTCAAGTTCATTCATCGACACAAGAGATTTTATTGTTGTTGTGACCCCAGCGTTTTTAATTTTATCTATTTCAATCCCATTCAGCTCATATCGAATATCTTGAAATAAATGAAGTATAGGGTTATTTGTAAAATGAACACTGGACACCTTCGCTTTTGTTTCTCTGTTGAATACTTCTATAGTACCCTCTATGTATAAAGTACTCGCTGATGGTAATACGTATAGATCTTGCTGGTTGATAGGTATACGGATTTCATCATTTAAATTGAAACTTGTTACGTACGGTTTATACGAATGATATTCGAAACTTTCAATCGTGCTATCAAAGCTAAAGGAGTCTGATAAGTTTAGTATACTCATTTTAATAATCCTATGTTTTTTAAAAACTGTTTGTTTTCCTTCGTTAGTTGTCCTTTAGGTCTTCTTTCTTGATAGCACAATGAGCACTAACGGCTTTGCTGTTTGAGACCGTACATTTATTAAAGTCTATCATTTTTTTCTGAGATGTAAATATATCTGAATCTCTTCGCCACGTAAATTCACTAAATTATCGTTTATATCCAGTATTCTTATTATAAGAGCGTTTAAGCTGTTTTGAGTAACAGGAAAATATATAACATTTTTAGGTGTTTCTATAATCCGGTAACCAGGCGGTACATTTGGCACAAATTCATGAATTATATGACTAGGTTTTCCGTTTATAAATGACCCGCTCACGATGTCACATTCAACTCGTACTATAGTTGTAGACAGAATGGACACGGGAAAAGGGGACTCAGTTAATATATTCGCCTGAACTGTTTCTTCTCCAAAACCAAGTAACTTACCAATCGAATTTGGTTTTTTAAAATAGACGTTTTTGGAACACAATATAGATGTTTTTAGCGTATTATTATTGCATGTCAGTGTAAAGGTGCAACCTTGGAGATGTCTTTTAAGATAATCATCAAGATCTTGAAGTTCATATGACCCTTCAGGAATTTCTACTACTTCGTTATCACCATAATAAAACTTATTATTTCG